>BRDA01045506.1:0-12983 GCA_036984385.1 Crenuchus spilurus
TTTATGCAAATACCGTACGACACGCAGCCATCTGGCCGACACCCCCAAGAGCCGCCACAATATTTTTCTACCATCAATCAAAAAAAAAAAAAAAACCTCCCCCCGACCCAAAATTTTGGTGAAAAAGGATGATCACCAATTTTTTTTTTTTACTTGGCCTTATGTTGCTGATTTATCTTTGTATGCTAACATTTACAACCCTCACAACAAAACGTAATGGTGAGAAGGCAGAACTCGGACGTTAGTAGTGTGTTTACAGTTTAAGTGCTGGGCTCCTGTGGCCCCATTAGGGCTTTAAGGGCCAGATGCAGTTGGGGTTGATACTTTATTCAGTGTTTGGCTGAGAATCCGACTTGAGTTGTGCCTCCTCAGTGGGCGGGTCCTCGTGAAATGCTGTATTCATATATTGGAGAGGAAGCGTTAGAAGAATGGCTGCCTGTCACTGAAGCGTTTTCTTATACAAAGAGACCCGTCTGGCCTGCCCGACCATTACCATAATTCCTTGCACTAAGTTGCTTCAGTGCTGTTTATATTCGCTCTCTTTGCCGCAGCACTGACCTCTTCTCATTTCACAGAGAGCAGCTAAACTCAGCCTCACTGAGAACAAAGAAAATGTTTTAAAATCCATTTCTGCATCTATTACTTAAACAGAATGTTTATATAGTATGGTTTTGTTTTGTTTTTTACTATTTTACATTATATACCAAAATGAAACATCTCTTTGAACCAAATTGAGCATGTTTTCTGTTATTTTCAAAATAATCTATAAAACATCTGGGGTTAAATGAGCCCTCAGTGCTTTATTTCAGAAAAATGATTTATATTTGTTATTGAAAACAAAGACTTTTATTAGAGAGACTAATAGCAAACATTTAAACTGGGGACCTTATACAGTTTATACATTTAATCATTGTGTTTATTTAGTTGTTTATGTATTTACAGATAGCTTTGTGTTCATTGGATGATGTAATTAAGTAATAATAATTCAGAGGGTGGTGCTCTAACATGAGATATTAGCACTCATATCTGCCAATATATCACGTTATAGCGCCAGCCTCCAGTGTACTACTGTGTTTAAACCACATCACTGTTATCACTGTTTATTGTAAGATTTAAAAATAGAGGACAGAACAAAACAACCTGTTTGTTTATCAACACTCTGTGAGGTAAATTAGTTCCTCTTTCAGACTCTCTGCTGCTAAAACATCATCAGACTCTCTGCATCAGTCATAATAGTCCAGGAACTTCATTTCCCAATAACAGACAACAAACAGATATACTGATGTCTCAGATGTTGTTTGCTGGTGTAAACTGAGAGTCTGTCATTAAACACCACTCACAGCTGACTGCTGTTCAGCTCTTAACCCAGTGAAGCTGCTGGTAGAAGCGAATTCATTTCACTTTTATTGACGGTAGTAAAACTGACCAGTGTCTCTGCTCTTCAAATGAGCTGTAAATACAATAAATGTCCAGTTATTTTACTGTATTGACTTAATTTCTCTATGTTTTCAGTTAAGCACTGTTTCGGGTGGGGGTGGTGGGGGCTTGGGTGTTGTTACTAGATTACATATATGTGGTGGAGTAATACTTAAAGAGCTTCAATCTGAGAGCCATTGTAGTATAATATCAGCAGTCTAGAATCCTCAGCCAATCAGATTGCAGGGTTGGAACGAACTGTGATGCAAGGTAGAGTAAATTTGAATAATTCACAACTGCAAGTGAACTTAAAAGTGATTTGAGGGACTTTCCTCTATATAGTGCATTTAAAATGTATTTGAAATATAATACTGTACTTTTGTATTTTTACCCAAATTTTGTTTGTATTTATTCCATTATATTTGCACACAGTGGCAGTTACAGTGCTGGATGCCACTCTTATTTGAATTTTTTGAATTTTTATTTTATTTGTTGGTTAGCCAGGCTAGCTCTGAGCTGGTTGAGAGGACACTAAAAGTGTGTAGGGCTTGTTAGAAGGTAAAAGTGAAGAACCCAAAGGCAGTGGCACTTTTTTCATTCTTCTTGAGAGACTTGCGTTCAGTTTCTCTGCACATCTCTGTAAGAATATATTTTCATGCTTCTTGTAAACATCTCCAACGTTCAGTCTCAGAAGTTTCTGAAGATCCAAGTACATCATCCCAAACAAACAAACCTTAGCCCATCACCAGTTTTGGTGTTCTTGTGCAAATATTCTCCTTTTCTGTCAATTTCCTGTTTAGTCAGAGCTGTTTGGCAGCTTTCAGGTGTTTTATGTTGTCTCGGTGGAGGGATGGACAGGAACACTTGTGGATTTTGTTCCCATTTGAAGACGTGGAAGCTTGACTTCTCATCTCTTAAAGATGAGCACAACTATAAGTGCTGATTAGATGATGATGATGGTGTTTGTGGTCTAGCAGTTACTAATGAGTTGTTAAGAGACCCATTTTCTATATTTCTTCACTATTTATTATTTTTATTTCTGTATTTTTGGAGTAAACTTCTACTCAGACTCAACATTAAGAAAAAAAGTCATGTATGTCATTTTATGTGTAATTAATTAAAAAATGACCTTTTTTAAATTCAATTATGAACATGAATTATTACCTTTTTCACAATATTCTAATAATTAGAGATGCACTAGGTCCTGAATGATAATGTGGAGTGATATTTAACTTTTTTTCTGATTATGGGATATTGGGATGCCAGTACGTGGGTTTTTATGCACATATCTTATATAAATTCCCACCCATAATAATATTTGATTGGTAGAAATGTTAATTACATGTCAAGTAAATTCAACCAAACATTTTAGTGTTATTATATTAATAAAAATAATATTGTTAACAATATTAGCTCTACATTTAATGTCAGAGCTGTGTCCTTGTAAATGTTTACTAGGGATGAGCTGGTTACTCATTTCAGATGAGTATCTGGTACGGATAAAGCATTTGTGAGGAGTATGATCAGGATACAAGTAAAACTCATCAATATCCGTGCTCGTGCTGAAGAAAAATCCTCATTGGGTAACTGACTGTCTTCACGATCTGTGATTGGCCAGTCACACAGAGAGCTCGCCCCTCTCTACACAGAAACATCTCTGCCAGAGCTGTGCCGCACTCTCACTCCCTCTCACACAGTCACTAAGTCACACACACACACGTCAACATTGTTTAACTTTTTGTGGGAAAAAATGCCAAGAACGTTAGGTAGTACAAATAAATAAATAATTGAAAGAAAAAAATCAGTTTGATCATAAAATAAAAAAAATACAAAAGGAAGTTGTGTTGAGCATGACAACTCTTGTTAATGCATACTTAGTAGTTCATAACTTCCTACTGCATGAGTTGTATTCATTCATGCACTTAAAAATATTCATTGTTCTGGATTGTTCAATACACATTTTTTCTGTAAATAGTTCTCTTACTTTTGTGATAAACGTTGATTTGAATATCAATTTTGAGGCTGTTCTGTAAAATTTTTTCAAATAAACAATACATAAATTCTGATCAATCCATATCAATTTCAGTCTTAAAATAATGTGCCTATTTAAGCCCCACCCACTTCCGGTTAAACCGAACCGGTTCAATTTCTGTTTAGCCCCGCCCACTCCAAGTGCAGATACAGATAGTGGTGTACTCGCTCATCCCTAATGTTTACACTACAAATATATTTGTGTTAAATGAATATATGTACTCATTTATCAGTATCAGGTCTGAGGAAACCGTATCGGTCGACTCCTGATGGTTTCAGTCTGTATGTAAGACCAACATTTAGGGATGTTTTGAAGGTGTCTGTGTTGCAAAAATCCATCTAAAAAGCTGCTCCTGACAAGTGTCACCAGCATGTACAGTACATTAGATGCTCTTTGATGCTATCTGCATAGTGAGAGTGACAGCAAAACCGCTGCAGCCATCTTTTCAACTTAATCTAGGTCAGCCAAGACAAGAGCGCTCAGTCACTGCACTGTCATCTCCCCGAGTCTGCTCCTCCGTCACTTAGAAACTTTATACACATCCTACAGCTGCACTACCACTGGCCTTTCTCTCTTTCTCTCCTTCTCTCTCTTTGTCCTTTCTCTCTCTTCTCGTTTTAGTTTCTCTCTTTCATTCTCCAAGGTTTCTTTATTTCTGTCTCGTTTTTCTCTCTCTATCATTCTCCTGTCTTTCTTCACTATTGTTTTCCAATCTCTCTCTCTCTCTCTCTCATTTGCCAATCTTTTCTTCTCTCGTTCTCCAGTCTTTCTGTCTTTCCTCTTCAGGTTCAGATGACTTTATGATGACGGACTGTTATCATCAGCTGGATACAGTGCAGAGTAATGAGATCAGTGTTTACTGTGAACAAATAAAAACAGGTCTGTTGTTTTCTCCTCAGATGACTCTGTGTACGAGTCTCCGGAGCCATTTCTGACGGACACTGACAGCAGCTGCATGCTGGCTCCTTGCCTCTCTCTCCTGTTGGTCATGCTTCTGCTGCTGCTCGGCCCCTCCTAGCACACCGGCCCACCACAGCCTCTGACCCGGCCCAGCCTGAAGCTCACCACTGCTGGACGCCCATTACAACTCCCATTACAGCGCCAACTGCAGCTAATACCACCATCTCCATTCACAGCTTCAGCACCGCCCGCTATCCGCTCTTCATCACCAACAAAGGACTGAGAAGAGAAACAACGAACTGTGACTGAGAAAGACCCTGAGCTGGAGAAACCACACGTTCCCGTCCTGCTCCAATGTCCGAGACGGTGAAACGGACCTCTTCCACGTCTCCGCAGCGGCTCGTTTCGACTCGTCTCTGTGCTTTTCTACCAACGTGCCCTAAACACACACCGACTGTCTAAAGCACCATCGTTCCTGTGGCTCCTGTAGTCTGTTACATGTACACGTGTCTCTTTTTTTTGTGCAGCAGTGAGAGTGTGTTTCACAAGTCAGATGACAAATTCCCACTTCCATTTCTGGAAAAAAAAAGAAAAATAAATCCATTAGTGTAGGAAAAGGCTCTTTTCTGTGAATCTGCCAAAGACACTCGTTTAACTTTTATACAGGGAAGGGGAGCGGAAGCACTGGCTTTGGTTGGAGATCACACACAGCCGACGGGATGGGGAGGGGAAACGCATCATGAACAGAAGTGTTGAATTTTTTATTGCGATCTTTTTTGTCATACAAAAAAAGAATGTTGAGTAGATTCCAATATAATAATAATAATAATAATAATAATAGTTACAAATGGCCTTTTTTCACTGGTGCTCAATCTGAAAACTAATCTGTCTGTCACAAAGCTACAGTGCCAAGTGGAAGGGGGGCATGCTGTGTTTGGTGAAGTGTTTGTGTCTTTCAGACCTCTCTCTCTCTCACTCTCACTCTTTCTCTAACTCTCTCGCCCATTTTCTGAATGTGATGTTTTTCTATGTGAGAAGCAGCTCCTGCAACTGCACTAAGCCCTGCCCCCTCGCCCACCTTTACGCAAAAGTGAGCAGGCCTGGAGAGCAAAAGGTCCCTGAACTGGTCACTGTGAGACCGAGACCTTTCGCCGAATGCTAGAGAACGAATGGATGCCTCAAAACTCGATGCGTGGGGGTTATAATTTAAGTAGCACTTCTGCTTCAGTGGACGCTTTCATTACGGAGAACGAGAAGAGAAGACAGCAGTGGGATTATCCGTGTGGTTGAGTTTATTTTGTGACTGTACAAAAAAATGTTATAAAAAAAAAAACAAGATTTCTGGGAGAGCCGACGTCGAACATCTGAAAGAATGAAAATGAATTACATTTTTTTAATGTTAGTTGGAACTTTTATATTTTACTTTTATTCCATGTTATTTTTTACTTCACTTTTCAAAAAAAAAAAGCAATGGACATTACTCATATGTGATATGAAATGATATTGTAGACCCTCAAATTACTAGAGCAATGATGGTACCAGTTCTGCAGTCAAACAAGTCTAGAGAAGTCGAGATGTTTGCTGTTGTTGTTGTTGTTTCCTGCTTGTATCACATTCTGGTACTTGTAGTCCTGTAATGATTTAAGTTTTGTTTTGGGTTTTTTTCAAGTACAAAAACCTTTTTATGGTGTTCTTATCAGATCATTTTTTTATTTGGTAACCATGTGGAGAAAACAGTTTGCATTCCTGTTCAGTGTTCCAGTGTTTGGGAAAGAGGAAAGCTACAGGAAAAAAATGGGAAAAAAATCAAATAAAGCTTTTTGTCTATAGCAGAATCTTTTTCTCTTCTGCAGAATTTTTGGCTTGAGGGTTATTGGACTTCATGGCTTGGCCTGTAGTTTTCAAACATGCCTCGAGTATGGGACTGTAAGAGTGTCCTAATGCATGAGATGGACGTAAAGAAAAGATGTGAACTTGAGTGGAGTTTCCTGAATTTGGTATAACCGGACACCTGGAACGCTGTTATTCCACTTATACTCCGGTTACCACATTTAGGCTGCATTCACACCTGGGTGATTCGATCATAAGTGTCCAGCACGCAGTACATTATATTTGTAATGTGAACGCCGAAGCGTTTTGATCTGATAGTTTTAGGCACCACCCAAACTTTTTATGTCTTAGCATCTCTCCTGCTCATTCGTGAGGTTAAAAAGAGCACATGATCGATAAGTCTGAAACAACCTGAAATTACTGCTGCATTGTGGCCATTACATGAAGTTGCATAGTGGCCAGCACAATAATAGGACACAAAACGATCACTTAGAATTTTCAGACATAATTATTTATACAGTATCTGAGAATGTTCTGTAAGTTGGGTTAACAGACCACACGGATGAAAAGTCTGAAACAGCTCACGGCTATCAAAACAAAACCAGCAGGAGAGTAGCTGTATTAATGTGCACTCCTCCGGTCACACGATCACAGGAGTCCCATTTAAAACAGTCAACAGCTCTGTGTTGGCAGCCAGTTGTGATCAGATCACCATGTTAATGTCCGGTTTGAACGTGGCCATAGATATGTTAGTGTATTTATGTGAGCTCTCATCTAAACATCACATCATTTTTGTACATTTCATATTTGCTGTCATAATAATGGATATTTGCTAAGCTTACTGTGGTGACCACTGAAAGCACTTTTTAAATCTAAATCTAATTAATAGATATCCTATCTACTGCCTACCTGCCAGCCAATCAGAGAAGAGCATATATTATCTGTGTGAATAATTAATAAGAATATTAATCCTAAAATGAAAAACGTTTCAGTAACTTGGGTAAAAGCCCACTCTGTACACACTGTAATTAACATCAGTCATTTGACTGGTCAATTAAACAACATTTAATATTGTAATATTCAGCTGAAGTGCAGCCAGAAAGCGCTCAGATGTGTTTTAATCAAAGGACGCACCTTCAGCCGGGCTCACGTGACCTCCACAGCCTTTCTCAGGGGAGTTAATCTGAATCATATCAATCATATCCCAAACACAGGCTTCCATGAAAGCTTCCACTTTGATTTTGGACTGGCCGTTTCTGGCCATGCCTTATTAATGAGATCTGAAAGCGGCGGCGACTACACCGTACACGCTCCCTGCTTTTGAAAGAGGAAAGTCTCCGTCTGTAGCAGCTGACAGACACGTTCGAGCATAAATACACATATAGTGACATTTACAAACGCAGTGGCACATGCTGTGGTGCTTGGCCGTCCAGCAGGCAGGAGATGTAGGTGCCTGTGGACAGCTCTTATCCCCAGTGATGACAGAGAGAGGGTCTGAAAATGGGGGCTGATAGCCCTGAATTCTGTCTGTTTCATGCAGAGATGGTAACCACCAGGCCAGGGAGTGTGATATTGGAATGATAGAATAATTGCAAAAGTGTATTTGGATGTTTTTCCGCTGACAATTGTGGTTATTTTCTTTCTTCCTTTAGACGTGCAAAAAAAAAAAAAAAAAGAAACACTGAAAGATGTTTTCAGCTGAAAAACTTTTCTGGCTTTTCAGAAACATTTGTCCTGTTTGTCTTTGTATTGTTGCAGATCAGTAATTGTTTTCATCATGTAAAATACTGTTTTCGTTCACTTCTGAACGGTCATATATTTTATACTCATTACACCATTTTTTTGTTGTTTTAATGTTGATACTTTCTGAAATATAAGTCTAAATACTGATCATCATTTTAAAAAATGACTTTATGACTTTATCTATAATGAATGTAAAATATGACAGTTTAGCTTTTCGTATGACTTTTTTCAAGACATCCTCATTTTTGATTTGGCACCGTATTTTTGCTGATAAGTGGAAAAAGTCCGTTTTCATGTAGTACATTGTAGATTACACTGTGGCCTTTAGAAGGAGTCACAGAACTACTGAATGCAGTACAAGCTAAACACAGGAAACTAAATAATCACAATAATCAACATCATCAGCAGACTGACAGAACTGAAAACTGAAGAATGAGCCTGTACATGTTTTGGAAGATGGAGATGTTGGGAGCAGAGATGTTTACTTACAAGCATAGTTCTACACCGTCATGTCAGTCAGTTGTGTAAAACCATCATCATGGGTAAAGGACGTGAGGTGACTGATGTACAAAAGGCCAGATAATAATGTACCATGTGAAACATGGTGGTGGCAGCATCTCAGAAACCAGTAACTTTATTTAATGTTTGAGGTGCTGAAGTGAAGGTGACTGAGAATGGACTTCTGGTACATTTAGTGCCCCCGAACAGCATAACAGTGGTACCTCATCGGCCGCTGATGCCAGACGGGAATGATGACTCTGGTAAGTAGTACAGACCCATAGTGGACCAGTTAACTTCTGAAATGAACAGGAAATTGTCAGAGATCACCACTGAGTAAACACTCTGAGCCAAGATTGGAGTTAATCCCACTATCAGGTAGGTAACTGGTCATAAAATTCTGAAATGATTGTGTATATAGTTTGTATAAATCAGGAGTTCCTACCATACAGGTTCCACAGTTTTAAGCAGAACATTTTTAAAGTACATGTAAATAAATTGAATGCATCACATTCTGCTTAACCGCATCATCATGGTACATAATAAACATCTCAAAATGTCTGAATATTTATCAATAATGAAGGAATTCCAAACAGAGAAACATTCACACGCTATTTGATTAGCCAGCAAAAGCTAATTCCATGTTTTTCCAGAGCATTCAGCAAGCTAATGCTAAATGTTTCTGTAAATAATTATAACTCTGGAAAAAAAAAAACAGACCACTCCATATGTCAAACCCAGTCTCCAGACCTGAACCCTACTGAAGACCTCTGTGATCACAAGAAAGATGGACAGTCACAAGTCCATCAAACAAAGCTGAGCTGGTGTAAAGTTACCCAACAAGTGAATATAAATGTCAGGTTAGGGAGGACTGGAGGCAGATGCATGTGTGATGTTAAGGTTTATTGAACAAAAGCCTTAGTATCCTAAAGAACTTGGCTGTGACTAAACAGCGAGAAACAACAAACTCATGGTGAAATGAAAACCTTTATTGCCCTGGAGGGAATTTGTCTTGCACACAAGGAAGCCACATCAAATACAACACACAAAGTCTACAAACAATACAACCAGTAATTATCTACAACAATAACCATAAAAACATCCACAACCCATCCTAGTCTAAAACGTCTAATGATGACATTGTGCCAACATCTAATTTATTCAGTAGTTGAATATTTCTTGGCACAAATGATGCGATGGCTCGTTTAGTTTTTATTTTGGGCATATGAAGCCTACATCCAGAAGGCAGAGGGGAAAATTCTGTAAAGAGTGGGTGGGAAGGATCACCTAATATCCTCAGAGCAGGATCGATTGTATGTTGCTCTGAAAGTTGAGTAATACTAATAGTCTCCAAGTACATGTATTCCCCTAATATCTCAATTGCTGTACCTTGTACAAGAACAGGTTGTACTGAGGCCCTTTCCCTAAAATCTATTACTATTTGTTTTTAAAAATACTGAGTTCTGTTCACCAATCATGAGAGGTCCACCTCAGTCCTATAGTCCAACTCATTGTCTAAAAGCCCACTAAGGCAGCATCATCTGCAAACTTAATTAGGGAACAATTGGAATGGTGGCTAACACAACCGTTACTATATAAAATAAATAATAGCGATGATAAAGTACATCCCTGTGGCACACCCATATTTATTATTATAACTGCTGACTGTCTATGACCTTCCCTGACATACTGTTGTCTGCCAGTTAAAAAATTCCAAATCCACTGTATCAGAGTCTGATTTATCCCCAGACATGTCAGCTCCCCCCCACCCCCCATTTGGCTGAATAGTGTTAAAAGCTGAAGAAAAATCTGCAAATAAAATTTGTACATTTAAAGCTGGTGTTTCAAGGTCTTTATATATTCCATTCAGAAGAGTTAAACAGCATCTTCCACACCCCGTCTTTCTTTATAGGCAAACTGTAATGGAATGGTGGTGACAATACAGTGACCAACAAAGCCTAAACACAGGAGGGAACAGTAAAACCTAACGTAACCAGACAGGGGACGGGACAAGACACCAGGGCTGTGGAAAACAAGGAACAGGTGGTGATGACGACAATAGGTGACTTAGGCAGGAACAGGCGGAGACATGATGGAGCACATGGAGAATGTTGACAAAGACACAGACATGGGCTTTGATGGTAGGCTCACAATAAACTATAACTCTACACAATGCCCTATAAGTAGTAAAATAAGAAATAATGATTACTCTCAGTAGGCTCTTAATTTGTTTCCAGAGCTGTGTATTCTGACAAAGTTATAATGCAGCCCAAAAAGCTGGACAGTGCCCCCCTTAGCAATACCACTATGGCCCACTTGGGGGGCCATGAGTCACAGAATGAAAACCACTGGTTTAAATTATTGGTATGATATCAGTATCAGCGCCAGTCAGCTCTTAATGATCAACTCTTGAAACAGACCCAAATGTTCTGTACCAGTGCGTCTGTGGTGTTCAGTAATATGGGCTGATGGTCTACACTTGGGGTAAAATTCAGTAAACGTGTCCTGTAGGCTCATTCTCAGATGTACTAGATTGAGTCAGCAGGTATGATATCAAACATGTTTTGACTTCTGATCTGCAGTGACAATTTCTCTTTCAACATGTCCAGTATCTTGTATCTCCACTCACTGTCCAGTTTAACTGCACTGAGCATACAGGAGCACTTTGTACTTCTACAATTACAGACTGGAGTCCATCTGTCTCTCTGTGTACTGTGTTCAGTCTGTTCTTCAATGGTCAGGACCCCACAGAGCACATTAATCATTCTCGGTGACACTGATGTGGTGGTGGTGTGTTAGTGTGTGTCAGAGCTGCTGATGTTTTTAAACACCTCAGTGTCACTACTGGTGTGAAAATAGTGACCAACCAGCCAACAGTGTCAGGACTAGAGGACCAACACACACTGCTGAGCTCCTGTCTCTGACTTTACATCTACAAGACCAACAAGGTAGGTGTGTCTAATAGAGTGAACAGTGAGTGACACAGTGTTTAACATCTCCAGCAGCTCACACACTAACACACCACCACCACATCACTGTCACTGAGAAGAACCAACATGCTCTGTGGTAACTTTACAGCAGAAGCCAAAAACATTGTCAACTTTGAATATAAAGAGATTTTATTCCAAATGAGCATTTGTTTTGGTCCTCACACATTGTTAAAGGCATTTGCTGTGTTCAAATGATAGAAAAGCAAAAGTTTGGGGGGAAAATTGAGATACGTGGGACGTTTTTAACTCATATAAATGCTCTCGCAATTAAGTTAATTGACACCAAGCCAACAGTTCCATTGAGCAGCTGTGGCTGGCTGATTATGAGGAGAGTGAACCAAGTGGCTCCTCTGAGCAACATGAAAACAAAACCGCTCTCCGAGATGGCGCTGAAGTGCCACTCCGCCTCAACAAGTGCGGGAGCGTTTAGTAGATCAGATATGAACTGATTGGTATTCCTGGCTTCTCCTTTGTAGCCTCTCGTTTCGGCCGATGGTGCCAGTGTTCCTGTAGTGCTCCCTCTCATTGCCACTCCACTGTCCCCTCGCGAGATAACAAAGCTCAGCTTGACCTTTCCACAATCAAAAGCCCAACAGCTGAGGCCCCATCAATGTCCCAGTGAGGGGCTCCTGTTCTGCGGCTGCCTCATGCCCGAGATTGCACCCCAGGCAGCACCTAACAAGATAAAGCAGAGCTGCTATCATGGCTCACTCTTAACAAATTACCACCGGCAATCTCATGGCTGTGAAGCCGGACCTGCTGAGTGCCAGCACAGGCGCTACATCAGAGCCTCAGTCATAGACCACTTTTACAAATAACACAACTAAACCCATCATTCACCCTCCCCGCCTCTAAATATGGCCAAAGCGTTTAAGTAGATGATCAACAGCTAAACCATTCCAGGGAAGAAGCGGGTGGCTTCGAAATCAAAACATACACTTTCATAGCTTGATTAAGCATGATTGAAAGTTTTGGGACATGCTACAGACACAGTAACACAGTATGAGAGTGTATGAAATGGGGAATTCACATTCTTAGCACTGCTGTGACACTAATGCGGTGGTGGTGTGTTAGCATGTGTGGTGCTGGTACGAGTGGATAAGATCGGATAATGGTCAAATTAGGAAACCAAAAGTGCTTCTTCCTCTTCTGCAGTCCTCCAAACAATCCTATTTGTCACCATTAATGATGAGTAAGATAATAAAATAGTGCTTTGTAAATAGTCCAGCCACTTACATTTATGTATCCAATGTATTTTAGAAAAATGCAATGCTGCAATTCCCACACATGTAAGTAGGGATGCCCCGATACCGATACCAGCATCGGGTATCTGTCCTATACCACGTGCGCGTACTTGTACTCGTATTCATAAAAGTGCTCCGATACTACAGGATCCGATACCAGCGTGATGGGAGCTTCGTTTCCTTCTAACAGACAGTATTAGTTTGCGCCACAAAATAAATAAAATTAAATAAAATAAAAAAAAAAAGAAGACGATGACTACGTACCGTAGCCGAGCTGAACAAGCCACTTAACGGCAGCGTGACTTTAACCAGCCCGGTAGTAGAGAAGGA
>BRDA01045510.1:0-11767 GCA_036984385.1 Crenuchus spilurus
TCAAATATCCTCTCCAAACTGTGCTAACTCAACTCTCCTCTCCAGACTGTGTTATCTCCTCTCCTCTCCAGACTGTGCTAACTCAACTCTCCTCTGCAGACTGTGCTAACTCAACTCTCCAAACTGTGCTAACTCAACTCTCCTCTCCAGACTGTGTTATCTCCTCTCCTCTCCAGACTGTGCTAACTCAACTCTCCTCTCCAGACTGTGCAAACTCAACTCTCCAAACTGTGCTAACTCAACTCTCCTCTCCAGACTGTGCTAACTCATCTCTCTTCTTCAGACTGTGCTAACTCAACTAACCTCTCCAGGCTATCCTAACTCAAACCTCCTCTCCAGACAGTCCTAACTCAATGTCCCTCTCCAGGCTGACTTAACAGAACTGTCCTCTCCAGACTATCATCTTCCATCACAATGCTGTGCTAACTAAATTCTCCTCTCCAGGCTCTCTTAACTCAACTCTCCTCTCCAAACAGCCCTAACTCAATTTTTTTCACCAGGCTGACCAAACACAACTGTCCTCTCCAAACTATACCAACTCCTATCACAATGCTGTGCTAACTCCAATCTCCTCTCCAGGCTGTTCTAACTCAACTCCCACCACCATCCTGTGCTAACTCAACTTTCCACTCCAGACTGTTTTAACTCAAATCCCTTCTCCTTACTGTCACATATCATCTCACATCATCAGACTGTTTAATGTTTAGCTCAACGCCCCTCTCCAGACTTCCCAATATCAACTCCCATTACTATACTTTACTAACTCAACCATTCACTCCAGACTGTTTTAGATCAACCTCCCTCTCTAGACAATCCAATATTAGCTGTCTAATATCAACTGACCATCTTAAATTATCTCTCTTCTCATTTCTGTCCTAAATTAGCTCTTTCTCCAGACTATCCTCACTAAACTACCCACTCCATGTTGTCCTAACTGAAAGTCTTCTTATTTTTCACGATGTGCCATGCTCAATAATGCATCACATGCCAGTCTGTCGAGGCTCATAACTTTTCAGTTTTCTTTTCTTTTTTGCACAAGGTGATGGGACTGGAAGGGTCTGTAGACACCCTCACCACATGCTATTGATCGACAGTGCACACGTCAACATATGCTGGAGAGGACATGCACCATGAGTAAGAAAGAGGATGAGAGAGAGAGAAAGAGAGAGAGAGAGAGATGAGTTGGGCAGATGGGACGGAACTCAGGCTGTGCATGGAGGGACCCCTGGTGAGCAGCATGGAGAGATGATATTTAGAATAAAAAATTTGAAATAAGGAGAGAGTTTTTGTGTATTTGTAAAGAGGCGAGTTTTGTAAAGTGTGTGTGTGTGTGTGTGTGTGTGTGAGAGAGAGAGAGAGAGAGAGAGAGAGAGAGAGAAAGAGAGAGAGAGAGAGAGAGAATTATTACCTTTATAATGCATCAACTTACAATTTATAAAGAACTGCTCATCATGTCCTCATAAGTGGTACTTTGTACATATAGTATTCCTAAGTACCTTCATATCTCCAGAGTATTGTAGAATACTCCACTCCAAAAAATCTCCACATACTGCCTAATACATGCCTAGATAACTCATCTCCATAAACTCTCAAATGTACCATATGTCCTCAAATACTCAAACAATGCCCAAAGTTACTGGTTCGGCAATAAGAAGGAAAGATTACATGAACTGCTTTTCACTTCAGCTACAGAACACAATGCATCTGCACCATAGCACAAATCATTGAGTCTGAACAGTCCACACACTGATCAACTTGAAATAAACAGAGAAGGAAAGAGTGGAATTGTTCTTTTGCTTTGTTGTACATGGTTTGTCTTGCGTCATGCAGTTCTTACCTCTTATGTACAGAAACATATCCACTGCAACATCTCACTTAAAACCACATTCAATACAATGACTCACTCAAAACCACAAAGTACCCTCACTGCAGCTTCTCAAAATAATTTCTCTCATTTTTTTCTAGTCTGTTTCAGGGCCTCCATACTCCTCTGCTGGGTGCTGGGCAGGGCATTCCAATATTTTAGCCAATCCAAGACAGGGATCCAATCCATCATTGGACACACACAGACATACACAAACATTCACACCAGGACAATTTAGAGTAAACAATTCCCCTGACCTCTATGTTTTTGGACTGTGGGAGGAAACCAGAGTCCCCAGAGGAATCCCATGCAGATATGGAGAGAACATTCACAGGAAATTCCACCCAGATGGGAACTCGGATCCTTGACCCTAGCGCTGAGAGGCTAACCTGACAGACATAGCTAATTCTCAAAAGCACTGTAACACAATAATCATATTTAAAAATGTTCTGAAGAATTCAACTCAGGTAAGATTAAACCTATTCCCTTGACCATCAACCCTCTCCTACCTAGTCCTGTTTTGGCCATCCCACAGCGCCCTCATTGGGAGAAAATACTGCAATAACCTTCCCAGGTGTAATGTTTTCATCGTCCCAACTTAACACACGGTCTGAGATAATAAGCATATGGTGTATGATTATTTCATAAGCTGCTGATAATGATTCATGTGCTATGTTCAGGTGTTTCGGTGCTGGGTGGAACTCGTACATCACAGAGCGATTAAGTGTGTCACTGGCAAATCTTCGACCTTGATGAGGGAAAAAAACACACACACAAACACACACACACACAAACACACACACACACACACACACACACACACACACACACACAAGGGTTGTGATTTAGGCTGAGATGAAATATTTAAGTAATTCTCAGTGGAGTCAGCCTCAGAGAAAACCTCGCTCTTTCAACCCTATTGTTAGAGTGTGTATTTGTTAGGAAGTCAATGAGTTTCCCGATGTGCACGTTCCAGATTGTAAAAGTTAGATGAAGATCGAGTTATTACTTCTGCACAAGTTGGAAATGTGTGTGTGTGTCCCAAATGGGACAAACAGTGAAAGGTAGACAGATGGTCTATCTCAGGACCATCCAAATGCAGATTAAAAATGTAAGATTTATTTGAAATCTTTATGACAATATAAAAATAGATGCCAGAATGAACAAACACCTGTTTAAATGTTCCCCACTTTCGCCTCGTCAGGCAGTAATTTTACATTTCCAGCAACAGCACTAGAAATTCAGATTGTGTGGTGAGAAAGCAGGAGAACTTTACACAATCCATACACTTTACATAAAGAATCCATACACATTTAAAACACAAACCATACAAATTTCGTCCATAGTAATTCTATACAGGATCCATACACATTCCTTACACAATAAACACACATTCCTTACAGAATCTGTACATATTTAACACATTCACAATTCATACAAATCCAAACAATCTATTCCATACATACATATTCCATACAATAATTCCATACATAAAAATCCATACAAATACGTACAAATTTAAAACAAAATCTATACACATTACATACAGAATTGACACAAAACTCACATATACAGTGGTGCTTAAAAGTTTGTCAACCCTTTAGAATGTTCTATATTTCTGCATTAATATGACCTAAAACATCATCAGATGTTCACACAAGTCTTAACAGTAGATAAAGAGAACACAGTTAAACAAATGAGACACAAATACTTTACTTGGTCATTTATTTTTGTGGAAACTGATCCAATATGACATATTTGTGAGAGGCAAAAGTATGTGAACCTTTGCTTTCAGCAGAGAGAACCTACACAGTAAATCTGCCAGTGTTAAATCAACACTATTACAGTTAAATTAACACTGAGAGTGTTACATTTTGACACATTCAGTGTTAATTTAACTCTAATAGTGTTGATTTAACACTGGCAGATTTACTGTGTAGAGAGGGCTGACTTCCATTGCATTCCATTATAATTGGCTGGGCGCCAGCGGCCATTTTTAATATGTGAAACTGGGTGTTGTTATAGACGCAAAATAGCAATCTTTGTGACACTTTTCTAGACAAAGTTTGCAAGTTTCTCTTTACTGGCCGCTCCATGGATTACAAAACATTATACAGGCAAAACCAAGAAAACCTCTGGTTCAAAAGGAACTGAGTGTTCTGCCAAAAACTGTACAAAATACACCAAAACAAACAAAGAAGTTGCCTTCTACTCATTTCCAAAGGATAAAACAAGGTAAGCCATATGCTTCTTTAGCTGCTATACACCAGGTTCTGGAAGAATTAAGGGTCTAGGTATACAGTGAGGAAAATAAGTATATGAACACCCTGCAAATTTGCAAGTTCTCCCACTTAGAAATCATGGAGGGGTCTGAAATTTTCATCTTAGGTGCATGTCCACTGTGAGAGACATAATCTAAGAGAAAAAATCAAGAAATCATACAATACATATAATACATAATAGATAATACTTAATTTTCCACTCTAAATCTATAAGATTACACAATCATAACAGCTTTTTTGTAAATAAACATTAGTAACAGTAGTTCATTGTGTTCAAAAGCCAAATAGATGCATTACAATAGCTTGTAATACACTTGATATATTTTTTTTTTTTTTTTTTTACAAAACGTCACTGACACTGCAGGCAAGCTGCTCCAGTTACACACAATAAAAATGGTGGCCAAATTACGTCTTTATGTGGGAGTTGGCCCTCTCTATGTTCTCTCTGCTTTCAGTATCTGGTTTGACCCCCTTTGCAGCATTGACTTGCACTAAACATTTCTAGTAACTGTTCTTTCTTTGTTAACTGTTCCATTCTTTGGTAGAACGACTTGTGTGTTTAGGGTTGTTGTCTTGCTGCATGACCCACCTTTTCCTTTAAAATTCCCTGGTATAATTCCGAATTCATTGTTCCATCAATGATGGCAAGACATCCTGGCCCAGATGCAGCAAAACAGGCTCAAACCTGATACTACCACCACCATGTTTCACAGATGAGATAAGGTTCTTATGCTGGAATGCAGCAAACATAACACTTTTCATTTAAACCAAAAGTTCTATTTTGATCTCATCTGTCCATAAAACATTCTCCCAATAGTGTTCTGGCTTGTCCACATGGTCTTTAGCAAACTGCAGATGAGCACCAATGTTCTTTTTGGAGAGCAGTGACTTTCTCCTTACAACCCTGCCATGCATGCCATTGTTGTTCAGTGTTCTCCTGATGATGGGCTCACACACATTAACATTAGCCAATGTGAGAGAGGCCTGCATTTGCTTAGAAGTTACCCTGGGGTTCTTTGTGACCTCACTGACTATTACACGCCTTGCTCTTTGAGTGACCTTTGTTGGTCGACCATTCCTAGGGAGGGTAACAATGGTCTTGAATTTCCTCCATTTCCAATCTGTCTGACTAGATTGGTGGAGTACAAACTATTTAGAGATGGTTTTGTAACCTTAACCAGCTTGATGAGCATCAACAACTCTTTTTCTGAGGCCCTCAAAAATCTCCTTTATTCGTGCATGGATACACTTCCACAAACATGTGTTGTCAAGTGCAGACTTTGATAAATCCCTGTTTTTTAAATAAAACAGCTGCCCACTAACACCTGATTGTCATACTATTGATTGAAAACACCTGACTCTAAATTAACTTCTAATCCTAGAGGCTCACATGCTTTTTCCACTCAAAAAATATGTCTAGGTTTAGGTCATATTAATGCAGAAATACAGAAAATTCGAAAAGGTTCATAAACTTTCAAGCACCACTGTATAAAATAACAAAGTCTGTATGTATTTGATACATTATTTATGTATACATATACAACACACTCATTCTATACTGAATACATGCTTATACAGAATTAATGTAAAATCCACATATATTCCACACAAAATACATGTATTAACAATACCAAATGAAAAATCTCTCTCTCTCTCTCTCTCTCTCTCTCTTTCTTTCTTTAACACACACACACACACTTACTACACATACATACACTCTCAACAGCCTCATTAAATCCTGCACACCATACTGTGTAAACCAATAATAATCCATGCATCATGATAACAAATTGTTATTTTAATACTGGGAACAATCAGGGCAGCAGTAATGTTGCACGGATGGATAATAAATGAATGGGTTATTCAGTGCTGGTTTTATTTATTTATTTATATATTTATTGTGTGGTGTAGTCAGGTGTAGTCATTTGGAAGGTGGAATGTGCCCTGCTCCTGCCATGTAGACCCTGCAGCCCACAGCGAGCTGCTAGCAAAACCCAGCGCAGGTAAGATTGAGCTTCAGAGGAGTAACATACATCACACTTACGAAACATACACACAAACTCACACACATATACACATCACCAGACAGTGCTGGAACAATTCCCCTGACTTGCTGCATCTCTGGATTCTTGCAACATCCCATTGGGAAGTTTTCTGAATGTTCAAATGGGAGATTTCTGTGAGTGACACGGTGGCAGCAGCTATTGCCTGAAACCTAGAAACTTCATTCCTCTGCTAAGCTGGATACCAGGTTCAGGAGCATGAGGAACAGACTCGCTCTGTGTGTCTGTGTGTGTGTGTGTGTGTGTGTGTGTGTGTATGTATGTATGCACATCTCACAAGGGACCACATTGTTCGTTCACCTTGGGGAAGCGTTTTTCCCAAAGGATTCTGTTCCTCAGGATCTCCGGGATGAAAAACAGTGTGTCTTACGAGAAACTAGGACGCTCTCACACAAACAATCATTTGCACGCACGCACACACACACACACACATACACATACATACTTCCATGTCATTTAGGTGCAACTTTAGCTTCGTAGGAGAAAGATGTGTGAGATGAGATTGTAAAACACTGTCGGCGTGAAAAGAAAATCTGGACACCCACGCATACTCAAACACCTGAATGTCCTACAGCACGTAAAGCATGGCAACAAAAGTCACACACACAACACAGACACGCACATGACTTGATAGAGAGATGAAGAAAGGATAAAAAGATGAAGAAAGGAAGTGGGTGTAGAACCTACTGATCTAGTGCAGGTTTACAGAAAGAATATGAGACCCAGATTTAGAAAGAGTTTAGTTTTGCAGATGTATTTGAAAGTGTCAGCTCATTATCATGACCTTCAAACACACATACACTCTTTCTCTCTCTCTCTCTCTCTCTCTCTCTCTCTCTCTCTCTCTCTCTCTCTCTCTCTCTCTCTCTCTATCCTTCCTTCTCTCTGTGGTCAGTCATTCTGAGTTCATCATGACCTTCTCGGTCAGACCCTGAGGCCTCCACAGCTGCCGCTGGGGCAGAATGGGTCGCTGAGTGGGTGGAGCTGACCGCAGTCACTCAGAAAACTCAAGCCTGTTTGATGGGTTGCAAAAGCCATCACACACACACACACACACACAGTGACATATGGCAGAATTTCATTTCTGTGGGGCCTGGTCCCAAATTAAGTAAGTTTATGTCCTAATATCCTGTCACTGTAATGTATATGATACTATAGTGATATAGTATCATTATAATGATAAGGAAAATATTTTTACATGTTAAATCTACTACTTACTATTTAAGTGATGTCTTACTGTGCATTCAGCTGCTTATGATATTTATTAAATCAATTGCTTCAAAATCAACTGCACATAAATGTGGAATAACCTGCAATATTAATATTTTTAATTATTTTAATTTTAATTTTTAATATATTTAAATTGTCTTTATATACAATTAGAAGTAAAATAATGTGGATTTAAATATCACAAACAATTCAATGCACAAATGCTTTTTAGGTACACAGTAAATCTGCCAGTGTTAAATCAACACTGTTAGAGTTAAATCAACACCGAGAGTGTTACATTTTGACGCCCTCGGTGTTAATTTAACTCTAATAGTATTGATTTAACACTGGCAGATTTACTGTGTATCATTCAAAAATTAAATTATTTAAACAAAATTTATGAAATACAATGCAATGTGCTGTATTTATTTTTTTTTTTTTTTAATGATTTGCCTCTATATTTCCACATTTCCAAGGAACTCTGGAGATTATAACTACATTTCAATACTTTGTGGTGGTTAGGTTTCTAATCCTCTTTCCACTTAGTGAAACCCCTGATAGACACACAAAGGCCAGGCCCTCTAACATAGTCGTGGCAGTAAAACACCTCAGTGACAATCTTGATTCTTGTAACAAATCTCTCCCTATCTCTTTCTTTCTCTCTCTCTCTCTCTCTCTCTCTCTCTCTCTCTCTCTCTCTCTCTCTCTCTCTCTCCATTCTAAATATTGACAGGCCAGTTTACAAGGGTAATCTCCCTCACTTTGTAATCCTGAATAATTGATAATGTGGTGTTGGAGCTGGTTGAAGGGGTCCTGGAAGGTCTGTGAAACAGAGTGTGTTTGTGAGTGTGTGTGCTGGTGAGTTAGTAATGGCCTCAGGGCAGCTATTAAGTATGCAGATACTGCGTTTCACTCCCGGCTGGCAAAACACTGATTTTTAATTGATATATTAAACAGACAAACAGATTGCACAACCCCAGGATATGAAGACAACAGTCACACAAAACACCCCCTCGAGAAGCTGCGCTTCTCTTCTCTTCTCTTCTCTTCTCTTCTCGTCTCTTCTCTTCTCTTCACTTCTCTTCTCTTCTCTTCTTTTCTCTTCTCTTCTCTTCTCTTCTCTTCTCTTCTCTTCACTTCTCTTCTCTTCTCTTCGCTTTTCTTCTCTTCTTGTCTCTTCTCTTCTCTTCACTTCTCTTTTCTTCTCTTCTCTTCACTTCTCTTCTCTTCTCTTCTCCTCTTCTCTTCTCTTCTCTTCTCTTCTCCTCACTTCTCTTCTCTTCTATTCCCTTCACTTCTGTTCTCTTCTCTTCCCTTCACTTCTATTCTCTTCTCTTCACTCCTCTTCTCTTTTCTTTTCTTCTCTTCTCTTCACTTCTCTTCTCTTTTCTTCTCTTCTCTTCACTTCACTTCTCTTCTCTTCTCTTCTCTTCTATTCCCTTCACTTCTGTTCTCTTCTCTTCCCTTCACTTCTATTCTCTTCTCTTCTATTCCCTTCACTTCTGTTCTCTTCTCTTCCCTTCACTTCTCTTCTCTTCTCTTCTCTTCCCTTCACTTCTATTCTCTTCTCTTCACTTCTCTTCTCTTCTCTTCTCTTCTCTTCTCTTCTCTTCTCTTCACTTCTGTTCTCTTCTCTTCCCTTCACTTCTTTTCTCTTCTCTTCACTTCTCTTCTCTTCAATTCTCTTCTCTTCACTTCTGTTCTCTTCTCTTCTCTTCCCTTCACTTCTATTCTCTTCTGTTCTCTTCTCTTCACTTCTCTTCTCTTCCCTTCACTTCTCTTCTTTTCACTTCTTATTCACTTCTTTTCTATTCTGCTTTTCTGCTGTCCACTCTTCTCTTCTCTTCTCTTCTCTTCTTGTGTCTTCTCTTCTCCTCTCTTCTCTTCACTTCTCTTCTTTTCTCTTCTTCACTTCTCTTCACTTCTCTTCTCTTCTCTTCTCTTCTCTTCTCTTCTCCTCTCTTCACTTCTCTCCTCTTGTCTTCTTCACTTCTCTTCTTCTCTTCACTTCTCTTCTCTTCTCTTCTGCTCTCTTCACTTCTTTTCTCTTCTCTTCTGCTCTCTTCACTTCTCTCCTCTTCTCTCCTCTTCTTCACTTCTCTTCTTCACTTCTCTTCTCTTCTCTTCTGTTCTCTGCTCTTCTCTTCTTCTCTTCTCTTCTCTTCTCTTCTCTTACCTTCACTTCTGTTCTCTTCTCATCCCTTCCCTTCACTTCACTTCTCTTCTCTTTTCTCTTCTCTTCTGCTCTCTTCACTTCTCTCCTCTTCTCTTCTTCACTTCTCTTCTCTTCTCTTCTGCTCTCTTCACTTCTCTCCTCTTCTTCACTTCTCTTCTCTTCTGTTCACTTCTCTTCTTCTCACTTCTTTTCTATTCTGCTTTTCTGCTGTCCACTCTTCTATTCAGTTGCAGTTTATTCTTGATTTTCGTCCCCTTATTGAATTTTCTTCTCACCCCATATATTCTTAAATTATATCTTCTCTTCTCTTCTGGTTTCACACTGAATGATATTCTCTTATCAGCATACGCATAAGAGACACCGTGTCTGTTGCTTTATTTTGCATGCTACCATACAGAGCACACTGCATCGTAATTGAAATATTTTGGTTGCTGTTTATTCTGTAATCAGCACCACACATACCTTTAATCTTTTGATGCTGCACAGATGTTAATTGCATGCTAAAGCATGGCAGAGGTTTTGCATGTCTTATGCACCTGAGGGTCATATTTTTAGGCCTGTTACTGTTTAGACCTCTGTATGGATTGGAGGGCAACGTTCTCTTTTTAAGATGTTAAACTGGGAATCGTTTGTAGTTTGGCATAGCTAATTAAAATGATTTATACTAGGCGTGACATCACTGCTAGGCAACACCAACGCTAGCAGATAAAAAATGCTAAATTAATTAATCTAACCGCAAGAGAACATGCATTCTGCGAGCCTCTCATGGAGTCAGCAGCAGTCAATCAATATGAATAATTAAAATATGGGGAAGTAGCAAATCCGGGGGGGGGGGGATCCTTGTCTTCAGTTTGTGTGTGTGTATGTATGGCTGTTCTTGTATTCAACTCTTTGTGAAGAACAAATGCTTTCCAGGACTATGACAAATTGTGACATTGCATGGACATCTGGCAGCTTTTCACTAAGGAAGAAAGCTTGGAATAAAACATAAAGTTAAAGTAAAATACACCAAAACTTTGGTTGCTGAGGTTAAGGTTGTTGTGTGTTATTTGGTACACTCTTACAATATAATATAGAAACACCCCACAAAGATAGGAATACAAACTTGCATGTGTAAGTGTGTGGAGTCTGGTGGAATTTAACCTCCATTGAAAGGATGAAGGCTCTTCACAGGCTTGCCATAATCCCTCTTTATAAAACATAAACATCAGCAGCTCTTCTTCTGCGCCTTTGCAGCAAACCGCTCTTTAGTGGCAATGATGGCATGATATTTAGCATGGCATTTTTCTCCACACAGACACAATTCTTTTCCTCTTCCTTTCACCTTTCATTGAAAAGGATGAAGGGGCCTATTTATAGAAGGAGTTGAAAAAAGAAAGAGAGAGAAAAGAGTGTGAGAGAAGAAAGAAAAGAGGGAGTGAGGACCAAGAGGGAACTGAAGGAAAAAAAGAAGGCGACGTTTTCTGTCTTTTTGTCTTTCTCTCTCTCTCTTTTTGCTTTTAATGATGAAGTTTGTTTAGAGTTTTCACACTTTGGCTGCAATGTGGAAATTAAGCATTGGAAATCTCATTAACTACCTTCGCTGTGTGTTGACATTTCATTTGCATCAGGCAAGATGCACCACATCGCAGATTTCACACCCCATCCATCTCATTTCCTCAGCAGATACGTTTTCTGCCTCAAAAGGAAATAATGTATAACGTTCATTTCCCCAGCCTTTTATTAATGCGCAAAACAAAGCCGCCAATTATGACGCCATTCTTTCCCATTTGTATTCGCCACTCTTTGTCTGTTTGCAGTCTTGCTGACCTTGGCATCATATCTGAATACTTCTGGAAATAATTTTCTCAGGATTGGGTCAATCATATTCTTAATTGATTTGCCGGAGTAGTTTTTCAGTATGGAGCGATACTCTAAGGATGGAAATTTCTTAAAAATAATCACTACTGGTGATGAGACATGGATTCATCATGATGAGTCAGTGGGTGAGTATGAAATGTAATCATCCTCAATCACCCACAAAGAAAATGTTCAAAAGTGAAGTATCAGCTGGAAAATAAGATTACATCTGAAGATAAGGTGAAGACACTGGGGCTAAGTATATATATATATATATATATATATATATATATATATATATATATATATATATATATATATATATATATATATA
>BRDA01045511.1:0-26575 GCA_036984385.1 Crenuchus spilurus
AGAATTGATTTGGGATCACGTCTTTGGAAGCATGCGAAATTTGAATGATTCTAGGCCAGACTAGGGTGTTTGGCGCGTTTTTTTGTGTAAAAAAACAAACAAACAAAAAAAAAAGGTCGGGTGCTTTTTAGAGGGTCGGGCGGGGATGATCACCAATTCTTTTTTTTTTTACTTGGCCTAACTATATTTTCCCATGCCTTAGTATGTCGTGGTATACACCGGATGTCACCTTAGGGGCTCCGTAGATTTAAGAGTTATTGCAGCTGTACATCTTTAAGCTTGTTCTATGGGAGACAGCATACTGTGATCTAAACCCCGCCCCCTTATCACATGATACTGTTATTAACCTATTTTATAACGCAGAAGAACGTAAGATACGATAAAAAAAAGCAACAACCGTAAATCATATTACCCAGCAACATGTGTTTAAAACTGCAGTATATCAGATAGACTAGACTCTGTCAGTACTCTGAACATTTCAGTGCTCTTACCTGAGTCCCATTCACAACAGCCTCTGACTCACTGTGTGCCATTCCAGAGCGCTGACAGCTCACACAGCCTAAAACAGCCTATCAGCCGCGGACAAACCAGAAAACTTCACTTTTCCTCTCGGTTACACTTCTCTGGACGCACTAAATCTAACTTTTTATTTCGGTTTTCTCAGCAACTGACGTTTCTAATTGCCTTCTTCCGCATGCAGGAGTCAGCTGATCAGAGAAGGAAACACGCGGCATGAGCCGAGAGACGCCACACTTTCCTCAAGACTTACACAAGAGCTGCTGCAGCTCAGCCAGTGTGACCAATTTCTGACATAATATGTTTAAAACACTCTGTTACAGCAGCTGTCCAGACCTTGCTGTTCAATAACAAGATCTGTGAAGTATGTAGTGTAAACCAGCTGGAAGTTTGTCAGCTCATGTAAGTTAAAAAATGCTGGTTAACTTAGCTGGGGGTGTGAAGAAGCCAGCCTCGTTTTGGATGTTTGTGATCTGACTGACTGCTTCATGGCAGCATTCATGTAGCAACAATAATTTCAGCAAAAGTTCTGCACAATTTATTATTTCTTTTGTAACAATAAGCCTTCGTTACACATAATATATCTAAGGCCTACATTGAAACACACATTAAGTTGTTTATATAGTTGTAAATGTCTAAATATTTGTTAATTATAGAATACAAGGCACATTTATTTATTACCTATGCTGTGCATTGCTACTCAATGTCATTTCAGGTGAAAAGTTTGTCAGCTGCTGTAATCCTTACAAAAACTTGAAGTAAAAAAAAAACTGAAAAATTGCTTAACTAAAAAAAATAATGTCTATACTTCTTTAAAAGTTTGAAATCATTCAACTTTTCCTATGCCATGTCTTCAGCTTGTTCATGGGGGGCTTGGACTCGGATATTATCAATAATTTTTATTTATCTTGTAAAGTGCTTTTCTATAAAGCTGTTTTGAAACAACACTCGTTTTTGTTATACAAAGATTCATTAAACTTGAAAAGGTTAACGGAATGTTAACATTTTTATTAAGTTACCTCAGTATTAAATGTTAGCTCAATTTTTTAAAACAGCATGGACACTAACTTTTATAAGTTAAAATATTTTTACAGTGTGCCGTCTTAGCATGATCATTCTGTGGAACACACTGATAGTAATTATCAAGAGTGCTATTTTTTTCTTCCAATTTGTTTTTTCAAACAAAACTAAAATTGATTGCAAAAATGTCCTCAAATACGCTTGATAATTGCCTAAAACACACTTTTTCTGAGGCATGACTACTACATTCAAGTTACAAACAGATTTTAGTATTTATCTGCTTGTTTATTATTATGTTTAGTTTTTATTTTCTTAATTTTTAGCTGCAAAGTTCAGTTCGTTGTTGTGCACCACAGCCGGCCAATTGTCACGCTCTGCGTCACAGGGCCCCGCCCACACGCGGAAGTAGGAGAGCAGAGGAGAGCGCTGTGAACACAAACAGCAGTAAAACCTCACCGCTTACATACTTACTGATAAACGAGCAGGACGGCGCCGGAGCGACTCTTCTCCAAATGTATGAACTTATCACTGAAATAAAACAAATAAGGACGATGATAAAAAAGCTTCTCTTTATTCGCAGTGTCTCCCTGGAAGAGTTTAACCTTTGATCGCAGGTAAAATGTTCGGCGAGTTTCTTTAATAAGAAACTCCATAGACTTTGGGTGGTGTGTGTTACTCAGTGCTTTACCCTTTGTTTTGCGATGTTTACCAGAAATGCAATCATAGAAAATTATAGCTAACTTTACCCAGCTGTTTAAGACACTTCCGTAAGTTATTAGTAGCACTTTATTGTGTGGGTTAATTTATAATTAATAACAGATGTTCCTTCAATGGTAAAGAGTGTAGTTTAGTCGCCATTTGTTGGACTTGTCTACTCTTTATCAGTCTCATTCATAAATACAATAGCGTGTAATCTCCCCATGTGCTGCATATATTTTCAGCTTTTTAATTCCTCGGTGTGTGCTGAAGAAAAAAATGTGTAGGTGAAAAATGAGCCTCTGCTTTATTTCTCGAGCACTGAAGTCCACGTGTGGGGAAACTCTGCGCTGCAAATAATTCTGTTTAGATGGAGGGAGTGATTCATAAACATGTCATTGATATGAAATATACGGAACCATGTAAAACTTTCTATTTAAATATCGTGAATTATGGCCTTGAAAAATGTGCTCCCATTTAAGGGTAATGCCGAGTATTTGGTGTCTGCTTCAGAAGCCCATTCGTCATGCAGACAATAAAGAGAGTTTTGGCCTGACGCTGGAAATTTATGGTTGCCCTTCTGTGCCCTAATAACTCACGCAGTGTGTCACGCACTGACAGGCCCTGCACAAAACAGCCACCCTGTTATCCATCACGCAGCTTTTGCATACGGAGCCGCAGCTTTCTGCTCAGCTCCACTTTAAATGGCCGATAGAGGAGGGACAGTGTGTACCTGCTCCTTTAATCAGCTTCTTACTAACATTCTCTTATTTCTAGGTTGGAGAAATAGGCTGAAGAACTGAATTTAAAAAAATTTTAAAAAATGTGGATAAAATGTAGATTTATTATTTTGAAAATATTTTAAGAAGAAAGTTTTAAAAACAGATGTTTTTGCTATTTACTTTTGAGGTTGAAGCAGTCATCATGAGCCTGACTTATTTTTGTTGTTAAAAGGTCATATATAAGACTGATCTTGGTGTAAAATCTGAATTACATGCACGTCTGGCGTTTAGATTCCAAATGTACGAAAAACTATTTTTTGAGGATAAAAATGGTGAACTGGAATTTTATGGTAAAGTGTGTTTGGGATTAGCAGATGAATGTAGTTTTATTTTATTAATTTACGTGAAATTACAAACTGAATAGTAAGTGACAACACAGTGGCTGCTTTAAAATAGGATTTGGTAAATAAAATAATTACTTTACTCTTTTGAAGCCGAGAGACACGCTGGTATCGTCTGAATGAGGGTTTTGATCAGGGATCGCATTTTACTTTTTTTTTCTTTTTTGGAAACAGTAAAGATTTGGGCTAAACACTTGTCCCCCCCTCCCCCCGACTGTCCACTCCAGGTTTTCTTGCTCTCCTCGATGACCTGTCAGGCGGATTAGCGCAGAAGGAGATTAATGGCGGAGGCGGGCTGCAATAATAATCGTTTTGTTTGATGTGACAACTTTGATAGGCGTTGATTTACTTCCAAACCGATAGGCTTTTAATTGAGCGCCTCCATCCAGCTAGAGATGAAAGGCAGAGCGCTGTGAAAAGCTGCAGCCTGGCTGCTGATTAGCCTCTTTTTACACTGCTTCACCAAAAAAAAAAAAAAAAACACTGCTCTTTCATTTACCCTCTCTTCCTCATTCACAACTATTTTTTAATTAAATTATTTATTTATTTATGTACACAAAATTAATCTTTCAGCGCAGTTCTGTGTGTATTTTCCTTAAAATGTCTTCCATTTGTTTAATCCTGGCCTGGTTCAATTTTACATGAGCTGAAAGAGGAGAAACTGCAGAGTCCCGAAGCTGAAATAGTGTAAAGTCATTAAGAGTAAAAGTCCAGTGACGGTGTGCACCTGTATGGAGTGTGGCCTTAGATCAGGCCTATAGATCAGCATTGTAAACAGAGTAACTCGAGACAAACTCGGAGACTCAGCAAAAAACAATTTATTCTACATGGTACAACATCCAGAACTGCAAAAACAACACAGTAACAAAAATGTTTAGTACAATTTGGGAAACAATTTCAACATTTAAAAATATACATTAATAGACAGTTAATCTTTTTCTTATTTAATGTCCTGTTAAATTTAATTCCAGGCAGTAAAGTTTTATTACCTTAAACAATTAAACAATAGAGTGTGTCACTAACCAAATTATTTTACGAGTTTCTTTTTAAAAATGTCATGCACAAACAAAACGCTGTAAACCTTCCTCTACTTACTACAGTCCGACATGCAGGCATTGTGAGGCTGAGTTTAGTTTCCACATGTGGCCGTCCTACATCAGCACCTTCCCGACTGAATAAAGCCGCACACTGGCCCTCATATGAAGTGCCTCTATAGCAAGGTGCTTCTTCCCCATGTGCCCTTTCCTCAGTCACCCGCGGCCTGTAATCAGCTACGAGAGCTGACATAAATCAACAGGAGGATTGACAGCCACTGACAAATAGCTGATTGATCGCGGTGGAGCAGAATTGACAGCTGACGGAGGGGTGGGGATGAGAATGGGAGGGCGGTGTACATTATACTGAAAACACGAGGCCCTCACATCCCTCTATCACTGCATTGGTCTGCTCCTGTCAACGCCTGCCTGATTGGGGGATTCAAACAGCACAGAGTTGATCTTGTGGTTGCGCTGCTGTTTCTATCTCGTTCAGAGCAGGGAGGCACCACTAGACAGACTGAACTGATGGCGCATTTCTAATGTTTTTAGTCACTAGAAGAAAACAATCAGACTCTCAACAAATTCAGGAGCTTATCCCGATTAGCAGTAATAATCAGGCTTTATCTCCAACTTCAAAACGTCTATAATTAAGTCCATTTAAGTTTTTATCATGTAGGCCCATAAACAGAGAAGAGATTGAGACCTAACGCTCTTAACTCGCTAGATTACTGCTCCTGTTCATGCACACAGTGGGTAACTGAGACCTCGTTTACACCTGGTTATGGTTGATTGGGTGGTGTTTTATTTGAATCAAGTGGTTGTTTTATTTATGGGGTTTTGACTGTACTTGGTGGGGTTGTGATTGTATTAAGGGGAGGTTTAGCTGGACTGGGTGTTTTGGTTGTATATGCGGCTGTTTGTGTTGTGGATTTTTTTTTTTGTTCTAGTGGGCAAGGTTTGGTTGTATTGGGCGTGGTTTGGTTGTATAGTATGTTTTTCCCATATTTAATGCTTGAAAGTACTAACGTGGAGAGTAAGGTGCACGGATAGCCTGTAAACTCTTTGAGCATATAAAACAGCGCGGCGTGCGCGCGAAGCAGCGGATTTACCGCGGTCTCCTCCCCCGCGCTGCTGGGAAAAAAGAGAAAGAAAACACGGAGGCGCTGCTGCGCGAGAGGAGCACGTCACATCCCCTTGACCCTCCAATCACCTCGGGCTCCCATTTGATTGGAAGGCGGCAAAGGCTTTAATCTCGCACTAATTCAGCCGCTTTTGAAGTGAAAATTTCTCGCAGTTCCCGGCTTGGGAGGAGCAGCGCGCGGACGTGCGGCAGAGCAGCGAGAGAGCGCGCGCGACGCGTGTGGTGGGAGAGAGACGCAGCAGCTACGGGATCAGCGCAGAGCTCCGCACCGTGCCTCCTGCCAGCGGATTAACGCCGACTCACTTTCGCTTTCCGTCCTTTTTTCCTCGTTTGTTTGCTTTTTTTTCCTCTTTCTTTCTCTGAGAAGCAGAGCGAAGCCCCGCCGCTTTCATGAGTCCGAGGAGCGAGCGCGCGACTAGCGGGTCATGATCACATCGCCCTCCGCTACTGCTCTCCGAAACAGCGACTGTGCTCTAGCGTGGGACAGCAGCGGCTCTCGGAATACCTGCATCAAGCCTTTCCTCCACACCGTCCCCCCGTCGGATCCTTTACGGCAAGCGCAGCGGCTGCCCATCAAGGTGCTGAAAATGCTTACAGCGCGCACGGGACACATTTTGCACCCGGAGTACCTGCAGCCTTTACCGTCCACTCCGGTCAGCCCTATCGAGGTAAGAGCAGCGCGGAGTGTCTGCCATTGCCCCGCTTGTGTTTACAAACAGGCGATAGTTTGGTTGTGTTTATGTGCGGCTGTATTACGCAGTGTGCGTAAAGGGGACATAAACAGTGATAGTGAAGAATTAGTCACAATAATAAGAGCTGAAATAGATTTTAGGCGTCATGTTGTGTGTGAGCTCCTCGGTCTCGTACCGAGCTCGGTTAGGTCAGTCGTACTTTACTTCCCCCTCCTAAAAACGGCGCTGACTGGCTTCATCAGGGCTCAGTGGTTGTGTGTGTATTCGTGCATAAAAGCATGGTTATATATTTAAGTGTGTTTTATGTGTCTGTTCTCGCAGCTAGATGCCAAGAAAAGTCCGCTGGCGCTGCTGGCGCAGACATGCTCTCAGATCGGCAAGCCGGACCCCCCGCCCTCCTCCAAGCTCTCCTCGGCTTCGTCCGGTGGATCCGGCGAGAAGGAGTCCAAGTCCGGTCCGCTGAAGCTGAGCGACATCGGCGCGGAGGATAAGTCGAGCTTCAAGCCGTACTCAAAGCCGACGGATAAGAAGGAGTCTTCGTCTGGCACGGCCGGCGCGGACAAGTCCGGTTTCCGCGTGCCGAGCGCCACCTGCCAGCCATTCACGCCCAGGACGGGCAGCCCCACCTCCAGCACGTCGGCCTCGCCGATGCCCTCGGACGGCAAGAGCGAGCGAGATGAAAAGAAGGAGGGCGAGTGCGCCAAGTCGTGCAACACGGACGGCACAGGGGGCACGGGCGTCAGTCACAGCCGGATAAGCGTGAGCTGCGCGGGGATTAACGTGGACGTGAACCAGCAGCAGGAGGGCAAGGCCACTTCGGCAGCTTCTGCCGCTTCTGAGCCGTCATCTCTCCCTTCTGTCTCCTCCGCCTCCTCCGTGCTCAGCTCTGGACTCGTGGCGCCTGTGTCCCCCTACAAACCCGGCCAGGCCGTATTCCCCCTGCCGCCCGCGGGCATGTCCTACCCTGGCGGCCTGGCCGGCGCCTACGGCGGCTACCCACAGCCCTTCCTGCCGCACGGCGGCAGCCTCGTGAACGCGCAGCTCGCCACGTCGCTGGGATGCAGTAAGGCCGGCTCAAGCCCTCTGGCCGGCGCCTCACCACCCTCCATCATGTCGGCGAGCCTGTGCAGAGACCCGTACTGCCTGAGCTACCACTGCGCGAGCCACCTGGCGGGCGCGGCGGCGGCGGCGGGCGCCTCGTGCGCGCACGACACCGCCCTCAAGTCCGGATACCCGCTGGTGTACCCCGCGCACCCCCTGCACACCGTGCACTCCACGCCGCCGTCGTTCGGCGGCCATGCGGCGCTCTATCCCTACGGCTTCGTGCTGCCCAACGACCCGCTGCCGCACGCGTGCAACTGGGTGTCGGCGAACGGGCCCTGCGACAAGCGCTTCTCGTCGTCCGAGGAGCTGCTGGGCCATCTGCGGACGCACACGGCGTTCACCGGGGCCGATAAGCTCATGTCCGGCTACCCGAGTTCGTCGTCTCTGGCCAGTGCTGCCGCCGCCGCGGCCATGGCCTGCCACATGCACATGCCGGCCTCAGGGGCTCCAGGCAGTCCTGGGACACTTGCGCTCAGGAGCCCACACCATGCGCTGGGACTGAGTAGCCGCTATCACCCGTATTCTAAAAGCCCACTACCCACAGCCGGAGCCCCCGTGCCCGTGCCGGCCGCCACCGGGCCCTACTACTCCCCCTATGCACTCTACGGGCAGAGACTGACCACAGCATCAGCGCTTGGATACCAGTGAAACGGACTCTTTTTATCCCCTCCACACCCCCTTCCCCCCAAAATTTATAGATTATAAAGATTGAAATATAAAGACTTTTATAGCAGCGCGCCACTGAAGGACTGGATCCGTGGACTTCCTCCCCTCTCCCGTATTTATTTCTGTCAGCTCAAAGCGGACAATAATGCAGAGGAAAAAATATCAGAGCAACTCAAAAGTGCATTAAAAGTCAGTAGGTGAAAGTGAGAGCCACGTTTAGAGTACTAATAAAATATGGGCTCTACGGTTTTCCACGTTGATTTGAAATTGCTATGATTGTATTGTACGTTCTTATTTAATGTCACATTGAAAAGGAAATAATTTACATGCATGTTTGTTTTTTGTTTTGTTTTATTTTTGTTTTATTTTGTTTTGTTTTTTTAAATCCCAAAATTGTCCGCATAATTTTAAATGGCCGTTATTTTTCAGGTGTATACCATGGAGAGAGAATTGGTATTTTTTTGTATGTATTCTGGGAAAATAAGAAACAATTCTGTTGCATATTTGCGTCCTCAGTTTCCTTTAAACTTTAAAGCAGAGAAAGTTGTTTACAGCATAAATGTGCTGTCTAGACTGATTGAAATTAAACCTGAGTGCATTTTCTAAGTTAGTTTAATTGACAACAATCCCTTTACATAAATATATATTAAACAACATTTAGGGGAAATTATTTTATATTAAATAAGCATCCCGTATGAGGAAAAGGCCTTTCTATAGACTTTGTTCACAGGTTTAAATTCACCAGTAGGTTAATTTGAAACAATTCAGCTAAGGCAGTATTTGAAAATTATGAGCCAGCCTTTTTAACATCTATTCATTTACTTGATTTATTCTGTAATATAAAACCCTTGATATTCACCAACAGCTTTGAGTCGCCAGTTTATCTTCACCTTTCACTGAAATAATCTCTGTTTGGGCTAAAGTTCACATGACCAACACTGTGTAGGGACAAAATGATTCTTATTAATTTATTAATAATCACCTATATAAAACTGAATAAAAACTGGATTTATGTGAGCATACAGACTGTAGATGGTGTGCTAACTCAGGTGCTTTATTTGCACGCTCCCATATTTAAATATAATAAATTAAATCAAGCAACTGCTGTCACCCCATCTGTAAGCTACAAATCTGAGTTGTTTCTGAACCTGTGTAAATTATTACACTGCATTTTATTAATTATTATTACTATTATTATTATTATTATTATTATTATTTCTTTACATGGGGTTGTGTGTGGATTAGCCCTGAATGCTAGTGCTAATCCACAGGAAATATCTTTCAGACTTTTTAATGTTTGGTCTACAGATGTTTTGGGCTTACTCTTTGTCATCTAAGCTAAGGTCCAGTAAGAGGACTGGTTAAACTGTCTGTGCCTGTTTCGGGAATAGCTAATGCTAGCAAGTTATAATGGCTAACAAAACGCAAGGCTAAAAAATAACGTTTGGTATATTTATACTCATGACAAGGTTAAAAAAAATATAACCAAATTTGCACTTAAAACGTCTGAACATTGTAGTGATGTTTGAATAACCTGAAGTTGCATCCAAACTTGAAAACGTTGCGCAGACATGTTAACGATTGATCTCATTTATGAGGAATTCTGATAATGACGTTTTAGGCTTTCTCATGAATAGTGTAAGTTATTGTGACAACAATTATTAGACATTTGATTAAAGAGCCTGTATAGGTCTAAATAAATTCGTAAAAAATACAGAACACAAAGAGTGGCCGAGGATTAGCTGCGCTAACCATCAATAAACAGCGCGTTTACTGTCTTAATAATAACGATATGTCATTTGATATATAATGAAAATGAACGTTTTAAAAGTAGTATTTCATTATTGATGGGCCTGTATATGAGTTGTTTCTCCTTAAACTAGTGTTGAATTAAGTCAGTCCAGTAATGGACTTTACTCGGAACAATTTCTGTATCATTGGACTACATTGCCTCAACATTATATGTCATTATCAACACTAATAGTATATATATAAATTATGATGTAACACAATTTAGGTTCAGTAACGTGCAATTTCCAATTACTTTAATTTATGCACTGTTTAAAATTTAAAAAAACAAAAAAAATTAGAAATAGACAGAGCAACTATGTTCCGGAGGCCCACACAAGCTCTAAACTGATGTAATGACGGTGAAAGAGAGCAATTTCCATTTTTCCCCACATCATGGTGGCTGTGTGGCGGTCCCCGATGGAAAGCCATTCATCATGTGCCCCTCCTCCCGGGCCTGTCATCAGAGCAGCTCGCAGGCACATGTGTGCATAAATTACCCTGCCGAGAATAAAGAGGAGCACAGAGTTACACGGCTCAGTACCACAGCACAACTTACACTGCTGATCAGCTCTGCTCTCCAGCAGCGTTATGTGGGCAAATAAAGCACGGGGAGAGAGCCCACTCTGCTGAGGGCACCACCGAGCCCTGGAATAGACCCTGACAAGGAAAGGTGCACCATTCAGCCTGTAGGTTTCTGAGGAGGATTTGCTGCTGGAGAACAAAAAAAATGGAGGTCACTGGATAGTATAAGAGCATTGAAGATCAAGGTTTAGCACTCTGCATCAAATAACAGCAGTGGCTCAAGGCCTGTTTTATAGAGTCTTCAGAGAGGGAACCATTGTCCAAAGCTGCCATTGGGTAAAAACAACACAAACAAGATTTTATGACTCAACAGTCGAACACCTATCATGCTCATGAAGTTCTAGTACCCATTAATGTCACCTGAAACAGTCCTAAGATTTATATATATATAAATATATATTACAAATGTAACATGACTATATATATACAGTATATATATATATATATATATATAATGTGTGTGTATGTCATCTCATAATGATGATAACAAATGTAATACGACTATAATTATATATATATATATATACTGTATATATATGGTCATGTTACATTTGTAAGTGACTGCAGAGTTAGGAGTCTTGCCCATATACACTACGCCAGTCTATTACCTGAGGTGATAGAATAACAAATTGCCTTGGTGAAGATGAATAGCTGCTTTATGGACCACATTAAAGACATGTCTCTCAAGGCCTTGTCCTGGTATGCTGAAATGCAAAGCCTCATGAGTATGAGCAGGCTTTTGGCCTAGGCCTCATCTGAAATGACACTATTCTAAACATCATCCTGACATCATAGAAGACACCTGGACCTGGACGACTCTGCCACTGATTCACACTCCGCTCCCTTATTTAATAGCACAGAATTACCACCAACACAGATGTAATTACTAGGCGTGTGACAAAATACACAGACGTGCCATGGTCTGCTAAGCCTATGGTTAGAGCAACAGCTGTGTCAATATGTAAGCAGCACTAAAGTGCTGAACTCCCAGACATAAGTCAGAGAGCATTATGTTCCTCATTCAGGAAGAAGTTTGATTTATGGGATTAAGATAATGACACCAAATCCTTTTACGCTGCAGTAAGGAGGCTTACCATCAGACTCCTGCATGTGAGAAAGGTTATGCGAAAGATGGTTTTTGATGGTTCACCACTGCTCGTTGGGTCAGCTGATTAGGTCAGCAAGAATGTGATATTCATCTCAAATTTTCTACTCACCAAAAACCCAGCAGAAATCAATCTTGGCTTCCTTTAAGGACTGTTTTGTTCCCCCACCTCCACTAAAAGGTGTCCTGCTGAAATGCAGAACATCTTAAGTGGTGATTTATGGTGACAGGGGATGTGGAAATGTCCACAGCTTTTGTGCTTGCAGTAATGAAGCCATAAACTAAATAGCATGAAATGAAGCAGGAGCCTCGCGATTTAATCAGCTCGTAAACAGATCCACTGCATCAAGCAAATGACATTATTACCCATCCCAAGTAAATCTCGCTAATCTCAAGAGATAAAATCAACATCATCAGTGGTCACATGTCATATTCATCAATGCTAAACTATCTCCTTTTGACAGATTAATCCCAGCCCAGGCTCCCAGAGAGAACAGTAATGGAGACCCAGGCAAACAATTCACTCATTGAACACGGCAGCATGGGTTATCACTCACCACTTACACACACTCTCTCTCTCCCTCTCCCTCATTGATTTACAAATTCAAAGTGCTCATCAAGGTGAGATGGACCCAAAGAAAAATGGCTCTTGCGACGGCTTGTCATTCAAAGGTTCTACTTTGCCAGGCACCTTTCTTGCTCTGTAAGTGCATAATTGAGGTCATTTACGGCAGCTCGTGGGGCTTTGCTATCATACCTCAATGCCTGTTTCATTTGCACTTTTTTAGGTTTTGACAAAGAATATTTTATGGAAATGAGCCCTGTCTGAGAATACTTAATGGTCCTGTGCGTAAAGAGCTTGCTGATGGCTCTGATAGCTGGCAGTGCCAAATGTAAATAGCTGAGGAGATGTCAAAAAATAGGCCCGTACAACAGAGACCTTGCTTTGGTTTGAAATGATCTATGTCTGTATCTAAAGGGTAGCTGACTGCATTTCTACAGGTTATGGTAATTATCTGTGAGGCCTTTATATAACGGCATGCAGACTGAACCAAGAATGCAATAAAAGCTTTCATTTGGCTATATTCAACAAAGCAACCATTATAACCTTAATCATTTCCTCATCTGGTTGGTTTGTGTGGGATGTGTGGATGTGGGACTGGTCGTCTATGCAAACTTCTTGAATGTTTGTAATAAGTCAACTTTTGAGGTTTTCAAGCTAATCAAATCAAAAACACAGGCAGAAAGTCTACATCCACTTTACATGAGGAAAAAAAAACATAATAACTGCTAACAGCTATTCCTCAGAAATGAAAACCCAACTAATTCTTCTGAAAAGGCAGCAGAGAGCTGCTGTATATAACTTAGTTCTACTGCGGATGTATTAGCTTCTCAAGTCTGCATATTACACTTAAACCATACTGTCAATCTATGCAACATTTTTGGAGCACACTTCTGATTATAATAAAATTACATGCCACGCTCCCTGTGTGGTTGTTAAAGCATGCTCGCAATGCGATGAAAGTTCATTTTCCTGAGCAGACGCTGAATAATATTAGCAGCCACATTTCCATTCAGAACAGATAGCATGACAGACCTAATGATGGACTGTCAACATGCCTCGCTGCTCATGCTAATATCAGAGATGTTGAGAGGAATTGTGTTTTTGATCTTCTTAGATCCATGCAGAAGAAGAAATTAAACATATAACACTCAAGTGATTTGTGACAGCTTTATTTGGCAAGTTGATATGAGTTATTAGACTGTAACTAGCATCTATGCTCTACCGGCGGTTCAGAGGTCCCTTGTATTCACATGGTGTGCAAGTAAAACTTCTGAACTAATATCCATGCAGACAGTGATGATGCTCAGATGTCTCCAGTGTTGATCTGGACTGTCTGAAGAGGCTGACAGTGCTGAGCTCTGGAGCCAAACTAATGGAGCTGACCAAGAGACAAATGGGTCTAGGCAACACAGCCTTAGGAAATATGGGCCTCCCATTATTTTTATTGCTTTAATGTATTTTACTGTTAACTGCAAAACAGGAGATCAAAATCACCTTCAGTCCAGCTCCTCACCTGCCCCACGGCAAAAGTAGCAATAAGAAAAAAATTATCCACAGGCCACATGAGTGTTTGGCATGAAAATATAGTAGTTACTTGTTTGAGAGGCTATGTTTAGTGTATAGGATGACTTAATGTCAGCAGTTCTGTCTCCTAATGCAATTATGAGAGCTTTTGGCAAAGGAATAACAAATGTTATCTTCAAATTGCACTAAAGAAGAGTTGCAATACAACATAATGTTGCTTATAGCTTCAAGCACACAGACACATGGAATAACATCATTGGTGTACTGTTTAATATGAAGTGAAGCTGTGCAGTTGTGCAGAATGACTTTGTGAATTGTTTTGCTATTGATGACAGGCATGCCTGCCAATGTAGAAAATAGAGTCATATGTAAAAGTTTGGAAACACCTGGTCAAGTGACATGATCTAATGATTTTCTAATGGACAAGAAGTCAATACACACATTTTGCACAATTTCATGCAGTTACTGTTGGCTTAATTTAATGTATGAATGGAAACAGGACATTATATGTGGTCTGTAAAAGACCAATCTGTTGAATATTTTTCATTATCATGTTGTCAGTGTTATTTTCAACAAAAAATTAGAAATTGTGCAGAAAAAAATGCCACATCATCTAAATTCTCACTTAGAAAATCAACAAAACACTTTCAACAGTGCAAGAACAGAATTTTATACAACACGCTTATTTTAAATAAACTGTTTTAAATCACAAATGTCATTGAATGTCAAATAAAAAGGTAATATAGACTCATTGGCCACTTTTTACAGTGCAGGAGTGTCCAAACATTTGCATAAGACTATGGATACTGAAATGTGAAGATTTTAACCTTTCCATCATTATTATAGCAGGCTCAAGAGAAATAAGGCTCCTTTTGAGCACTTTACATATGAGCTGCAGGTTTTTATTTGAGTAGGCTTGATTTCAAGGCTTGAACATAAGCTATAAATTGACTTGAGGCATCTACCGCTTTACTCGTGATTGAGTTTGAGACATAATATATTTATATTTAACCATCTTAAGAGCAGTACATCAAAAAGAGTTTATTAAGACGTGATTTGGAGTCTGAATGCCCCCCCACCCCCTCTTCCATTCCAGTGTCCATCGTCCTAACACCACTCAGTTTATTTCTCTCAGCTGTCCCGGGGCCAACACCTGGGTCTCCTCTGAAAGCACTCTGGTCCTGACAGCCTGTGTGGAACTTCTCCCCTTGGCTCAGACACATCTGGTGGGAGATCACAGCTCCAGAAGCGTCTCCATACACACATCCATCATCAACTCTCAGACGTCAACACATGCACATAAAACTCACACAACACACACTCACATACACAAAAAGGACAACTTTCACTTGCAGAAGGCTAACTGGCAGCCACATACAAACAGAACCTGCTGATTATGGAAGAGAACACCACCAATGTCCCCAAATGAGTTTACATAGTAAAAAATAGCAATACACATAGGCAGCGTTAAGTTCTAGTGTGCTTCAATCTACATTATGACTTTTAAGCACATTACAATGGTTACAAAAATATGCAAATTAATACTACACATATATTTAACATAGACACTTTTAGATAATTTTGCATATAATTTTACAGAAAAAAATAAGAAATTGATAGAAGAGATAGCACAAATAGCAAAGTATTTTAAAGAATTATTATTTTGAAGAATCACATTTTCTGATTACTGATTATCAACAGATCAGTCAATTCATTTACACATTAGTATCTTATGTATCACATTAGTTATGAAAGTTATGAAAGAAAAAAGGTGGCAAATATCAAGCCTGTGTCTTCAATAGGTTCCAACTTCAAGATGGAGCAGTCACTATATGACCACTTAGTGTAAATAAATCATATTACTTAAAGAGGTACAAGTGATTAGAAGTCCAAAAGTAATAAAACATTTGTTAGATTATACACTCACTGGTCAATACATTAGGAACACATAGACTCATCTGTTTTATCAGCTCCACTGAGCATACAGGTGCACTTTGTAGTTCTACAGTTTCAGACTGTAGTCCATCTGTTTCACTGTGTACTTTATTAGCCTCCTTTTACCTGTTCTTCAATTATCAAGACCCCCACAGAGCAGCTATTATTTGGGTGGTGTATCATTCTCAGCACTGCAGTGACACTGATGTGGTGGTGGTGTGTCAGTTTGTGCTGCACTGGTACAAGTGCATCAGACACAGTAGAGCTGTTGGAGGTTTAAAACTCATTGTTCAGTCTGTTAGACATCTACATTCATGGTTTGTGTTTATCCTCTCATTCACTAACACTGTTGGATGGTTAGTTTTGGTTGGTGCACTATTTTCACTCCCGCAGTGACACTGAGGCTTTTAAAAACATCAGCAGCTCTGCTGTGTTCACACACTGTAAAATCTGATAAGTTGATCTTATTTAGGAATTTAGGAAACCGGTTGCCTTGAAATAGTTAAGTAAATATAACTATTATTTTCAAGTTAGGTTTACTTAATGTCTGTCATTTAAGTGTACTTACAACACAACTGTATTTACTCAACTGATTTGAGTTGTTCTGACTTAAAGTAGTAAATAGATGAAAGTTGGCATTTTTAAGTACTGCCAACTTATATTACCCAAGTTAACATCATTTCACAAGAGTCCAGTTTACTTAACAGAATTTAGGAAACCGATTGCCTTAGAAAAAATAAGTAAGCACAACAAAGAATTACTAGTCAGTAATACTTTAGTTTTATTTTAAACGAATACCATTCAGAGTACCTCAGCCTATCTAAATACATAAAGTTACCCAAAAATATAATAAATTCCACATTTAAGCCAATTAAAACATATTTTTAAAAGAAAGCGTATGCTGCGGGGCACCTGCCCTGGCACCGAATCCCAGAGGAGGGGATATCATGGGAGCTTCCAACCTGACTAAAAGCCCGAGCACGGCGAATCCTCCTTCGGCAATGCCGGTCCCTTTCGCTGAGATCTTCGGGGAAGTTTGCTCAAATAAGTCCTCAGGGGTGATACCCAGATCTTCATTGAATGAATGAATGATTGTTACACTTATATAGTGCCTTTCTAGATACTCAAGGACGCTTTACAATCAACACACTCCATTTACACACACTCAACCACACACACCGGTGAGAAGCGGCAGCCAATCGCGCACAGCGTACTCTCAACCGGAAGTGACCGTCCACCTGGAGGACTGCATCGAGCACTAGGGGGAATCACCCAGGACCGAGTGCCAACCATATCTGGACATACATACATACAGACAGACACACAGACATACATACATACATACATACATACATACGGGTAATTTTTTTTAGAGTATCCAATCCACCTGACCTCCATGTTTTTGGACTGTGGGAGGAAACCGGAGTCCCCGGAGGAAACCCACGCAGACACGGGGAGAACATGGAAACTGCCATTATTTTTATTGCTTTAACGTATTTTACTTTGAGGTCTTCAGGGGTGGTTCTCTCCTCTTTCCTCCCACTCGAAGCTGTTGGATCACCCCTGAAAAGTCAATGGATGTAGATATTACACTTGATCTTAGCCAAAAGGCTGAGAAGCGATTAAAATGTACTCTCACATATTTCTACTTAATAGACGGCAGTTCTTACTATTAACAGAATATTTGTTCTGGGGAAATGTAATAATGACTTACTGAACCATAGCAAACAAACAATAATTGGTATTAAAGTTGAACTTACATAGCTACAGTTCAGAAGGTCTTCGTCTGATGTGTAGGTCTGGAAAGTTCTCCCACCCAACTCCTCCGCGCATGCGCAGTGCAGAACTCGAAAATGTTTAGTGTAGTTTACTCAAGTGTATTTAGTTTAGAAAGATTTTCATACAAAACGAGAAACTTACTAAAATTACATGAGTAAAATCACTAGTGGAGTATGAAATAAGTAAACGACACTAGTGTTATTTGAGTAAGATTTGGTGTTACCTTTTACAGTGCACTAACACACCACCACCACGTCAGAGTCACTATAATAATACCTGCTCTGTGGTGGTCTTGATCATTGAAGAACAGGTGAAAGGAGGTTAATAAAGTTTACAGAGAAGCAGATGAACTACAGTCTGTAACTGTAGAACTACAAAGTGCACCATATGATCAGTGGAGCTGATAAAATGGACAATTAGTGTAGATACAATGTATGTGTACCTAATGAAGTGGACGATGAGTGTATATACAGTACATTGCTTCATAGAAAGCACTGAGCTGCTAATTTCATGCTTCCACAAATCTGACTTGGAAAGGTACCTTTAATGTTACTTATGTGTCATTAAATGATGGATTATAGATTTAGTCCGCTCTACCTACCTCGATTACAGTATTGAAATAATCTAAAACTCTGTGCTACTGATTACTCCTTTGGTCATGTACTTAGTAATCTGTAATGCATATGTAGGACAACAAACTAATCTGGAAACTTCCTGCACAAGAGTGGTTTGTTGGATTCGTGAACGTTCCATTAAAGTTGTGCTGTTTGTGTTGAAGAACCGCCTGAAAATAGTCGAGGATATCTTCCCTCCATATATCATCCACATGTCCTCCTCACAGGGGGAGCAACAGAACACTCCACCTGCCACGGTCTCCTTGACCCCAACCACCCCTCCAATTCCACCATGGTACACTGCTGGAACTCATAGGATATGTGCGTTCCATGACCTCCCACAGATAACTACTGCCTCTGAAGACTACAGCCGCACTTCACAGGGCCCTCTGCAGTCCTGTGCAGCTGTAGGCCATATGGTGCTACTTCTGGAAACTTCTATTGTCTGTATAGCAGCAGATACAGTAGACAAAAGAAGAATGGTTAAGTGGTGAAGAATGGATGCTGGTTTACAGTAAATGTTTGACGACTTTGATCTCTTAGTCTAGTTTTATTAAATCAAAGTAGGATTACATACAGACAGATGTATGCAGTTAGAGGATGATGGATCACGTATAGCACCCCCTATAGGCATTTCTGAGAACTTTGCAGTGCAAATCTATTTAGAGGTTTAGGAATTAAAGTACAAGCACATATAGATTTACAAATGCATGCTGTGATTCCAACCATCATGAATCACTTTAATCTAGTTACACAGTGATGCGCACACTTTTTATGCAATTTCAAACCATGTCAATCTTAAATCATATGTCTAGAGTTGTTATTTTGCATTTTCAGTGGCACAGATTTGAAATATGTCCAAAGACAAGTTCTTATTTTGACAAGCATCACATTTTTTCCCCCTTTGGCAGGATGGGGAAGATTGATGGGACGTCAGTCAAAGCCAGCAGATGATGACAGGCTGTCGTGTCGAGGCTCTTGACATGCCACGGGAATAAATCAGAGGAAATTATAAAAGTAATATGTGAATACTTGTTATGAGAGAGAATAATATCCGCGCTGTGTAAATGTGTGGTGGGCCGCTTATATTTTAATGTTTAATTTAATAAGGCTTCTCCTGTGTTTATGTCAAACATGCTCCGCCTGAGCCTTCAGTCTTCAGCCGCTTTGAACAAAACATGTTTTTTTCTTTCCCCTTTAAGGTGCACATGGGACCCTTTCAAGTTTCATTTCTCTCAATCAACATTGTGATTGGAGTGACGGTGTGCCTCTGCATGTCAAAAGCTTTGTGCAGTAAAAGCCACCACTGTGCAGTAGTTTACAGCACTCCAGAGAAGATCATTCATAATTAGTCTGGATGAATTACTTGTGGCAGGACTGTAAAATACTGAAGACTTTAAGGGCAGCCTCTGGCTTTGGCGTGCTGTGCTCTCGATGGGCTCAGTTTTTGCCCAGTATATACGTTTTTCTTTAAATATACGTGATGGATGGGACATGCACTGTAATTTGCTATATACCACTAAATAATTTACTAGTATGTGCTTTTCACAGCGCCCTGAATGTTTGCTGTTGAGTGTGCCGGGTGTTAAAGTGTCCTGCAGGCATAGCCGGGGTGAGGGGGTGGACTTCAGCGGTGATTAATAATCTGTTCCGAACCTCATAAACACGCCACGTATCAGGCTCTAACTACAAAGCCTCCAGTGGAAGGACGCGTGCACAGTTACGTGCCCAGAACCAAAGGCAATCAGATATGTCTGATGTGACGTGCATGCACACACACACACACACACACACACAAAATGTTTTAATATTTGATGCATGATTTACCTTCAGTGTTCACAAGGGAGCAGCACGATAAAATATGAATAGGCCTGTTTTCTGTGAATGTTTGTTTTGTCAGTCTAAACGGCAGTTCAAAGAAAAATACGGTCACTCCGCAGTAGGAGTCCACTCTTTGGTTTGTAAACAGAGCGGTATTATATTATTCATTACCAAGTCATTTATACTCCATTTCATAGACACCGCCAATCACAAGCCATTGTTGTATCATGTGCTGTATATTTGTGGGCTAATATTTAAACTCTCTGGCAGGGGCTGTGATATGAGGAATGGTTTTGCAGTAACAGGTGAATCGAATCACCAGGTGATCACGAGCACATTAGTCAACCAAACACACACCTGCTGACCTCCACTTTCACACAAGCTTTCATGTTTCTTCTCAACACCTTTTCTCACGCAGCTTACTTTCTCCAGCACAGACAGAGCTCAGGGTATAAAGGAGCATGTATGTGCTTTATTACACTGTTCCTGGCCTGACTGTGAGGGCTTCTTACATGTTTTCCATTGATGATGCACCTAGAAGAAATCCATTATGTCAATGATGGACAGAAATGAAATATGTGATGTAATCTTTAGTAGGTGCTCAATGATTCATAGCCTGTGAATCAGAACTCACAAAGCTGTAATCTGAAGTGAGAACTTAGAGATTGACTGAAAGCTGTCGATATGTCAGATGTATCTATTCACAACTGTCTAGTAGTAATAATACTACCCAGCAGGCCACCAACGTCAATAGACGTTCATTTTTGCTTGAATGTTGGTCATGACGTCGGATGACGTCTAATAACGTCCTGTGCCTGCTGGGTAGTTACAAGTACATACACCAAATATTATCACTGTCATATAGACTAAAAACCCTGTAACTCTATGTTTTTGTTTTGTTTTTTTAAAGAAACTCAACTGCTCTATTGTGAAAAAATGGGCCAATAGAAATGGTCCAAAAATTACTCAAATAATTCAATCACATCACATTAACATCCATGAAACAGGCATAAGATTATGTGGTGTGTGAGAATGGTGGACATACTTAACCTCCTAAGACCCAAACTCTTGCATGGCATGCAGTTTTTATTTCTCTTTGCTGTTTGGGCTGATTGGCACCTGATTAGTGTAAAAACAAATAATTATTTTTTGACATGATTTCTGAGGTGGCAGTATAACTGGCCTCATAAGAGGACACCAGGCAACATTTTTTGTGGTCTAAACAACCCAAAATATGTCCGCATATGTGGACATGTCAGGTCCTAGGAGGTTAAATGTGTCATGACATGCTTCACAGTTGTAGTTTATATTGTTTTAGAAGGTAAATATGTTTTATATTTAGAAATGTAGACTGTATATTATGTAAATCTAAGGCTGCCAATAAGGGTTCTTTATGTAATGTCTAAGAAGAAGCACTTCTGGGTCACCTTTAACTGTGTGGTTCTTTAGAGAACTAGTTTTTGTAAATGAGGGTTTACAGAACCTACATAATGTAAAAGCTCTATGGAGAACCCATAAGTTGGTCTAGAACCTATATTATGTGACATCTCTTTAAGCCTTTAGAAGTTTCTCTCAAATCTCTTCATTAAACATGGTTCTTATGGGAATCAAAAGCTTATTTTTGCAAATCACAGAAGATTTATGATAACAGAATAATTACTGAGCACAGGCTTAGCGTTTCCAGCTCCATGGGTGGCCATAACACATCCTGGCAAGATTGACTAAAGCTATTTGCCACAGATGCTCAAAACAGGTGAAACTTTGCTAAATTATACATTGCATGCTTGTCTTGCACATACTATGTAAAGTTTGGCAGAGATATACACCATTCAGCCTTAAAAAAGTGTTCATTTTATCAGACTGTAGTTCATCTGTTGCTCTGCATACACTGTTAGCCTCCTATTACCCAGTTCTTCAATGGTCAGGACCACCAAAGACCAGCTATCATTCTCCGACGGCAGTGACACTGACATGGTGGTGGTGTGTTAGTGCGTGTTCTGCTGGTACTGCCATTTCTCAGTCAAGAGATACCCCAACACGACCAAAGAGGTCTCTATCACCTGTCTACTGATGGACTAGCTTTAGTGATTTGTGACTCATTATCTAGAGTGTTAAAACTCAGAACTTTGTATTAAATGCTGTGACAGTGGTTTTCCTCTACAGCTCTGAGTCTGCTGGTCTTTCTTCCTCTTGTTTTGATTTTCTGACAGTTTTTGGTTTCTAATTTTTGGATCTCCCTTGGATTATTATTTTTTTCCCCTAAGGAAGTGTTTTGCTGGTTTCACTGGACATCACTGCATTTTGACTGCTATTCTGAATTTGTGGATTGAAGTCAACACTTGCACTTGGTTCCAGGATGTCGTGTGTCCTTATAGGTACAAGCACATCTGACACAGCAGCACTTCTGGAGTTTTTAAACACATCAGCGTCACTGCTGGACTGAGAATTGTTAACTAAAACATATCCTAACAGCAGCATCCTGTGACTGCTGATGAACTAGAGGATCAACACAAGCTGTGCAGTAACAGATGAGCTGCTGTCTCTGACTTTACATCTTCAAGTTGGACCAACTTGGACAGGAAGTTGACACTATTTAAAAAAAACTCAGCAGCTCTGCACACTAACACACCACCACCACATCACTGTCACTTCAGTGCTGAGAAAAATCCACCACCCAAATAATATCAGCTCTGTGGGTGTCCTGATAATTGAAGAACAGGTAAAAGGAGGTTAATAAAGTATACAGAGAAACAGATGGACTACAGTCTGTAATTGTAGAACCACAAAGTGCAGATGTATGATCAGTGGAGCTGATAACATGGACAAAGAGTGTAGATACAATGGTTTTAATGAAATGGTCAGTGTAAACAATGGTAAAATGTGCTTTTACATGTACATTAACATTTTAAATTTTTGGGGATTGTGTGGTTTTATGGGCGGCACGGTGGCTTAGTGGTTAGCACGTTTGCCTCTCAGCACTGGGGTCTTGGGTTTGAGTCCCCATCTGAGCGGAGTTTCCATGTTCTCCCCGTGTCTGCGTGGGTTTCCTCCGGGGTCTCCGGTTTCCTCCCACAGTCCAAAAACATGGGGATCAGGTGAATTGGGTAATCTAAATTGTCCGTGTGTGTGTGTGTGTGTGTCTGTGTGTCACCCAGCGATGGATTGGCACCCTGTCCTGGGCTTAGTTAAATAGTGTAATGCCCTGCCCTGCGCCCAGTGAGGGGGTAGGGGACTAACCGCGACCCTGATAAGGATTAAGCGGGTGTGATAATGAATGAATGAATGAATGTGTGGTTTTATACTGTATTAGTGAAATTATTTTTTTTGTCCTGTCGTTTTAAACATATCCCAGTTTTTAATTGACCTCTCTCATGAACACTGTAACTGTGTAACTGTATCTGTTCAGTGTAAACTGCCCGCACACACTGAGTACAGTAGATAATGTACATTCTTCCCCCTTTCTCTGTACACCACATTGACATTGCTGGGTCTACTACACACCATTCTTTCACCGTCCCAGAAGCCCCAGCTGCTGACGACAGCTGTATGCCTTTGTCACTGTTACCAAATGTTGTTCTGCACGGAGCCTAATGATTAAAAACTGTAGATGAAAGCATATCTAATGTGACTATGATTTAATTTGTGTTCTGCCTCAAAGAGTCACTCATGACAACTCAGTTCATCCTGTTCTGGCCTTGCTCTGTTATTAATGCTGCATGCTGGGCCTGCTCACAGACTACCCACTCTTTCTGTCATTAAATATCACCAGGCTCCTGACAGCCATACACGAGTGCACACTAATATGTCCCAACACTAAACATGCTTAGGTTCAACACGCATGAATTTTCTTCATAGCAACATCACAATCAGGATTTCCTCAAGCAGAAAAAAGTCAAATGTAAAGTGAGCTGCATAAATATAGGCCCTAATGTAAAATGCACTAAATGTCCAAAAGTATTGGGACACCACTGTCTGTATCTGTATCCGCATCTGTTCAACCAACTAAATTATCTGTATCCGTAGCTGTGCTTGGAATGGGCGGGGCCTAAACCAGAATTGGGCGTGGTTTAACCGGACGTGGGTGGGGTTTAAATCAGTACATTATTTTAAGTCTGAAATTGATATGGATTGATCAGAAGTTGTTATATGTATTTATTTGAAAACTATTTACAGAACAGCCTCAAAATTGAGATTCAATCTATGTTTTTGATCACAAAAGAGAACTATTTACAGAACAAGTGTTTTTTTATAAACTCAGAACATGAATATTTTTAAGTGCATGAATGAATACAACTCATGCAGTAGGAAACTATGAGCTACTAAGTATGCACGAATAAGAGTTTAGCTAATAAGAGTCATACTCAACACAGCTTCCTTTTCAATTTTTTTTTACATTTTATGATCAAACAGATTTTTTTTCTTTCAATTATTTATTTATTTTTACTACCTAACGTTCTTGGCATTTTTTCCACACAAAGTTAAACAATGTTGATTAAGGTGTGTGACTGAGTGACTGAGAGGGAGTGAGAGTGCGGCACAGCTCTGGCAGCACGTGTCCGTGTTAGGGAGGGGCGGGCGCTCTGTGTGACTGGCCAATCACAGATCGTGAATACAGTCAGTTACCCAATGAGGTTTTTCCTTCAGCACGAGCACGGATATTGACGAGTTATACTCGTGTCATGCTCGTTACTCGTCAACAATGCTTTATCTGAACCAGATACTCGTCTGAAACGAGGCCATACTGTCCTGGGAAGGCTTTCTACTACCTTACCTTAAATACCAGGAGCTGTGAGGATGTGATTGCGTTCATTGGTGAGCATTAGTGAGGTCAGGATGTTGGATGATCACCACACAATCTTACCCCCAACTCCCCAACTCATCCCAGAAGTACTGGATGGAGTTCCATCCACAGCTCAATGCTGGGGGGTTCTAGCCCTCACTGGCATCAGGTATGGTGCAAATACGTAAATGTTTATCTGCTCCAGTATTTCTTTACAGGGACTGTGTGTGCATTTGCATATCAGTGTCTGCAGTGGGTGCAACTTAAAGTAACTGATTGCATTCAATAGAAGGGGTTTCCACAAACATTTGGACATACAGTGTAGCTTAAAAGAAAAGGGAAAACAAAAGCTTTTGGGTTGCTGTGCTTCACTAGAGACCGTTTGCATATCACATGGTTTGTGGTGGTTCTTGAGTCTAAATATAAGTTCCTGAACCATGTGCTCTTTCATAGACAGTTGAGCCAATAAGGAGATATTTTACTATAAAAGAGTGCCATTTACAAGCAGTCAAGCTGGGAAGAGGCTACGAACAGTGGGCTTGTTAATAGCTCCCATCCACAGGGCACCAGATGCTCCACTCTGAACACAACCAGCACAAGCTTCTAAGAGAGATGTCACTTAATGTAATGTGATGGCTGCTAAGTTCGACTCCTTGTCTACCTATATTTAAAAACCTGCCTTCTGACTTGTTGCTTATTGTTGACAATATCACGCCTCACTTTAAAGCATATTTGCGACTAATTAAGAGATAAAAATACAGTGTTGATGAGGTGCATTTGTTGTGCATCAAAGATCTTGTGATGTCATGTTTTTTTTCTGTTTGCCAAAAAATACATAAAACGTTCAACAGCATATCAACTCTTAGCAAATGAACTCTTAACTTTGTTGAGTGTAGCAATTAAATAAAGGTCTCATACTCTTTTGTTTTCATAGACTCTTTTATGGCCATGTCCAAGCTCTCTTTATCCATTAATTTAACAGGTTGATTCTGTTACTTAAAAGGTCTGATTGGCTACACTATATTGTGTCTCCTTCTAAGACTAATCTGGGCTGGAGCACAGATTTATGAAAAAGTTTGTATACTCATGGTCAAATGACACATTTAATTGATTTTCTATATGAAGTTAACATGTCCTCTAAAGATAACTTCAATATGGCATCTGTTCTGCATATGTAAGTGTTCATGTACTATTCATTTCATATAAAGTAGCTATAATCATACCATTTTATGTTATGTACTTTAAATGTTAAATATGTAGTAAATATAGAAGTAAAAAACATTAATAGTGCCTTAAAATGTGCAGAATGATGTTTAGAAGTGACTTATTTTCATTTTTCACTAAGAACATCCACAAAAAAAATCATTTTCGCCTAAAGCCAAGCCTGTCCAATGGGACAATAAGCAGCAGAACATTCCTGGACAATTCTCAACACTGAGCTTAAGCTATTAGAATAACTTAGAAATGCCCCCATAGGGGTGCCCAAATGTTGTCATAAGACTGTGCTTGATTGTGAATGGCAAACCGCTTACAGCCTGGTTCACATTAGAGTATTTTTAAATCCTAAACAATGTTGAAACTGTGAGACGCTCCACATATAATGATATTTTTCACCAATTTTCTGTCCTTGATCATTGTCAATCATAAAGGCACCCACACTGCATGATCTGCCCTGAACTGAAACACCATACACTTTAAATCTAACACAACCAAGCAACAGCTCCAAGTCTCAGAACTTTTCAGGAGTTTTACGCAAACTGTTATATCACGAGAGCAGGCGGACGTTTCCAACAAACTGTCATGTCATGTCATAAGCCGTCATTGCTTTGTGATGGTAGGCTGCACAGACGAGTCACTTCTCTCCAATGCCATCTGTCTCTGGTTGCTTGTAGCAGGCTAGCACCTGATAATCCAGTCCATGTCTTGATGTTATCCATCCAGGTTATTCTTGGTCTTCCACGTCTTCTCACTCCCTCCACAAGTCCAGTCATAACACTTCCTTCAATGCTCTCATGTGCTGCCTCATCACATGACCGAAGTAACGTAACTTGTGGGATTTAACGAGCATCAGTAACTCCTTTTGA
>BRDA01045520.1:0-24235 GCA_036984385.1 Crenuchus spilurus
CATTCCTGAGCGGGTGATTAAGAGAGGGAGAGACCCTGAACGCACGCTAATATCATGCCGAAAATTTTCGGAGGTTTGCGAATTCTAGTGTTAAGTTCCCATGTTTGTTGTGTGCAAATCACACTTATAAACGTGAGAGTGTAAGAATGACCTGGATCAAAAAATCAGAAAGTGATAGTTTACCTCATAAAATCCTCGAACCAAAGCCTGCGTTTGCTGAACCACGCCTCGCTCCACCCTCCACTTCACCATCCGCTCTATGTACTCTTTCTTATTCTTCTCTGTTACCTGCACATTAGCCCCTCCTGATTTCAGCTCTCTCTCAGTTACCTGACAACATATAAAACACAGACTGTGAGATGATATTAGTGTCAATTTATGAAAAATAGAGCAGCTAAAATTAGAAGTACATTTAAAACTTAGAAGGAAAGGTACATTTAAAAAAGTGCAGCATAACAGGGTGTATAGTCTTGATCTCCACATCTACCACCCTGAAGAAATCAGGTCAAACACACCTGACACACCTCTCTGATATTCTGATGAGCCTGAATGCTTCCATTACCTGGATCAGGTGTGTTTGGAGCTAAACTCTGTAGGATGGTAGATCTCAATTGGGCTCTCATACAATACAGTAACTGTAGTAGATGACGTGTCATCTTTTGGTTTCTAAGCACAATAAAAGGAGAGGCTGTAGAAGGAATGGTGGCAGGGTGATGGGAAAAACTGAGCAGAAGGTGTTGTGTAATCAATGTTGAGTCAACCGATTATATAAATCTTTGTTTGCAGCTCATTAACATGTTCATGAATGTGCAACAACACATTGATGTTCTAAGCATATTAAGCTTTATTAAATACTAGAACTCTTAATGTTAGTGCATTATGACAAGTCAGATTTGGTTGTCAGTTGCACACCTGGCCAAAGACCTCTTCATTGACAGTGAAGGTGAGATCCAGAACGTCTGTAATGTCATTGTCTTTCATCCACTGTAAACTCTGGTGGAACTCTTCATCCAGATACTCCAGATCACTGAGGTCAGTCGCTCTGAAAAGCAGAAAAATAAATATAGCAAAAATGTTTTTCAATGAATAGGGCAAAGATACAAAAAATACATTTTATGTTATATATGTTTTTATGAATTTATATAAAAATAAATGTATATAAAAAGACTCATTTGTGGAATCTGGATAAGCCGTAGTGATCAACAGTAAAAAAAGGCTTGACATGTTACTCTGTATGTTAAGAATAGCTATAAAGTATGACAGTTTACCTATTTGAATTAAATTATGAATTATTATTAATCAGTGTTAACTAGACACAACATACTGTGTATGCTCTGAATTAATGTATCACATTCCTAAAGGAAATGCAAGATGTTGTGCAGCTAGCATGGCTCACACAGATTGCTAATGTTTTCCAGGTGGTTGCTATGGTATCTCTGGTGGTTACTATAGTGTTGCTAATGTGTTACTAGGTGGTTGCTAATGTGTTGTTAAATGGTTGTTAAGGTGTTGTTATGGTATCTGTGATGGTTGCTATGGTGTTGCTAAGTGATTGCTAAGTGACTGCTATGGTATTTCAGGTGGTTGCTAAGGTGTAGCTAAGCAGTTGATATGGTACCCAAGGTGGTTGCTGAGGTGTTGCTGGTGTTATAATACTGCCGGCAGTATATAATTTACAGGCTGTAATGGAAAGTAATGTAAGAGGAGCAGGTCATATACAACAGCTGAGGCCCTGTGCAGCTCCTATGTGTGTGAGAATCTGGATGTTGGGATTTAAAGGTCAACATTAGTCGCGTTTCCATTGACCCTGAAATATCGCAAATTAGAATTGCGAATAAAAATGTGCTTAATGGAAACACGACAATTTCGAAAAAACAAGTTGTGTTTACATCCACTGCCGCTATGTTTGTAATGACTTATCGCGAGAACAAACATATTCACATGTGATTTTATAATAGTATTTAGCATTTAATGGAAACACCGCAATTGCAAAACTTGTTTTGTCGAATTGTTTTTTCGACAAAACATAATATCGATAAAGTTTTGCGCAAAACTGCAATGGAAACGCGACTATTGTTAAGAATATTCCACCATTAATGTTTATGGGGAAAAAAAAACAGACAATAGTTTTACGAAATCCATAAGTCAGATTTGGCCTAAAAGAAATTTGGTGTTTCTAGATCAAAAGTTGACTTCTAGAGGCATTTCAAACAAAAGTTTAGGGACACATTTGAATGGATTACAAAGGGACCAACATTCCGAGATTTTGCTTTGCAATGTGCAACATAATAACATGTTCACATTTTACCTATTGTACTCTACACAACTGCATCAGTATCAACATGTACTTACAGTCTGAGCAGGGCTTTATAAAAGGGCCGCGTGAAGAAGGCATCCAGCAGGTACTGATGAATCAAAGCCAGGCCTAGTATACGACCACTGAAACGAAACCTGAACACACAGAAGTCCACATGCTGTATTTACAAGGTGAATAAGGTGATCCACTCCCAGGAAAACAGAACAAATACTAGGCAGAAACTACACCAAACTAATTCTTTCCACAGGAAGCACAAGGGGATCTCACCACTCCAAATGGTTCTCCACAAAGGCAGACATGGGGCTGATCTGGACTGTGTATGTGTCATTAGCAGAGTACTCAAACAAGCCATAATATGGGTTGAAAAGCTCCTGAGAGAGCAGGAAGAAGAACTCTCGAGAAGGTCCACTGTAATCCAGGCTGGTCAAGAAAGGAAGGCAAGAGAATCAGCATACCCTGCATCTGAAGTCACAAATTTTTAAAGAATGATGGAAAATGCTAGCCATACCCTTCCTCTCCAACAAAGGTGATATAGAGTTTGTTCCTTTGGAGTTCTTTGCGTGAATAGGCCATGACCTGGTTAAATGTGCCTTCCAGTAGGTGATCTCTCCGCACTATCAGTCTGGAGGGAAGCAGAGTGGTAATTTTAGGTATTTAAGATTAACCTTATACAGCATACTATAATAACATCAGTGGCCATTGGTTGATGCACAGCTATCCTCTGTCACTTCATCAAATGTCAGTTTCTTCTCTTACACTGAAGCTGGATACTGCTGGGTGTTGACCCAATCTAGCACAATCCAAACATTACAATGCATGTCTCTGAGCTGAAAATGGTCTACTACTCAAATAATATAAGTTGTTTAGAACCAACTAGGGATGAGCTAGTACACCACTGTCTGTATCTGTATCTGTTCAACCATCTAAATTAACTGTATCCATAGCTGTACTCGGAGTAGGCAGGGCCTAAACCAGAATTGGGTGTGGTTTAACAGGAAGTGGGTGGAGCTTAAAACTACATTGATATGGATTGATCAGAAGTTGCTATATGTATTGTTTATTTGAAATCTATTTACAGAACAGCTTCAACATTGAGATTCAAATCAATGTTTTTGATCACAAAAGTAAGAGAACTATTTACAGAACTATTTTTTTATAAAGTCAAAACATGTATATATTTAAGTGCATGAATGAATACAACTCATGCAGTAGGAAATTATGAACTACTAAGTATGCATGAAAAAGTTGTCATACTCAACACAACTTCCTTTTTTAATTCTTTTTTAAATGTATTGATCAAACTGATTTTTTTTTCTTTCAATTCTTTATTTTTGCTACCTAAAGTTCCTGGCATTTTTTTCCCACACAAAGTTAAACAATGTTGATTAAGGTGTGTGTGTGTCTGTTTGCATGTGTGACAGAGTGACTGTGTGAGAGGGAGTGAGAGCAAAAGCTGCAAAGATGTGTCCATGTAGGGAGGGGCGGGTCCATGTAGGGAGGGGTGTCAACTGTGTGACTGGCCAATCACAGATTGTGAAGACAGTTACCCAATGAGGATTTTCCTTCAGCATGAGCACAGATATTGACGAGTTTTACTCGTATCTTGCTCGTTAGTCGTCAAAAATGTTATACCTGATACTCATCTGAAACGAGTATCTGGCTCAACCCTAGTACCAACTAATAATGAACACAGTAAACTGGGCTGCAAGAAAAGTTAAAGACTACAGTCTACAATTGTGCATCTATACAGATGACCAAAAAGATAACTGGGCTTTATGAAGTAATAAGTGAAAGGAGTACAAGGTAGAAGTTTCTAATAAAATGGGCAAGTGTACACTGATAAGTCACAACATTAAAACCACCTGCCTAACATTGTGTTGATCCCCCACCAAGACCTCAGAAGGTGTCCTACTGTATCTCCCACCAGCAGAACTTAAATACAGTAAGTTGAAAGATGGAGCCACAGACTTGTTTATTCATCACATCCCAGAGATGCTCAATAGATTAAGATCTGGTGACTCTGGAGACCATATCAACACTTTTACGAACTCTTTATGCATCTCAGACCATTTGCTGCAGAAACTCTGTTGAATCATGCTGAGAGTCCACTGCCATTAAGGTACACTGTTGCCAATGAATGGCTAGTATATGACAAAGTAGCATCTATTGTTGAGTGCTATGACTCAGTAGAACATTGATCAGGCCCCACCGGCTTGACTTCTTCCTATGGTGAAGCCAGGCCACATTTTTCATTGCTCCATGGTCCAGTTTGGAGGCTCATGTGCACATTACAAGCATTTTTGGAAGCTGGACAGTCCATGGAACTCTGGTCTGTGGTTACTCACATCAGATGACATCTGACTTCAACTACTGACATTATAATGAGATATTCATGTTATTCTCTTCACCTGTGGTTGTAATGCTGTGGCTGCATAACAAAGGTCATTATAGTCCATGGACATCTCACTATATATGTTTGTTTTGATGATTTTGTGATGCAACTTTTGCTGACTGTATATTTAGAAGACTCACTTGATTTTACCAGGGCCTTGTCCATAGCCCTTAGCTTCCAGTTTTCTGTAGAAGTTGCGAAGTTTGGCTTCAAAGTCTCTTCGATAGGGGGCTGGAGCTCGAGCTCTCTGTGTGCCTAGGCAGCCAAACAAACACAGCAACATATCAGCTACAAATAAATAAAATCTATAGAAATAACCTTCATTAATATTAGATTGAGAAAAGGAGCAAAATGATCAAGAAGCTGATCATTGGCCACGTGGTAAAAGGTTAAAGGTTTAAAGAAAACCTTTAGGATCTAAAATCCTCCCACAGTTACAAAACAGAACATTTGAGCCTGGAATGCTCACAAAATCTCATTGTTTATTTAGATGGTGAGGAGAAAAAAGGTACAGGAGATGTTACTGTCCAATAACAACCACACAATGAATCCCATTGGTGGAGAGGGGAAATATAGTGCTTCAACAGGTCAGAGGAGGTGAAGTTGGATTGGAGTGGGTGGAAGAGGGCAGTTAGGTTAGAAAAGGTGCAGAGCAGCTGGAGATGCTGGAGGTTTGATTGGGTATGCCATAGTGAGAGAGTGTCTGACCTGGAGAGCTGTCACCAGAGAGACAGCACACTGGAACCAGTGGAGCTCTCTCAACGATGCCTTAGCCAGGCCCGAGGCACAGCACAGCACAGAGCAGATTATTCATCACATGCTCAGAATGGGAATATGACACATTGGACCAGATTCATAAAAACGCAGTTCCAGATTGATGTCTGTGATGTCTCCAGATGCAGTCCATCAAGTGTGAAATGTCTGGAGTCCAAATTTGCTTCTTTAGAACTGTAGCTGTCAGGCTAACATCACTAGCAAACACTAAAACTCAACAGTCACCTAAATAATCCAGTTGTTTCTGTAAAAATACTTCAAAACTTCTCTCAACCATCTCAAACTGCATCACAAGCTTAATTAAGGTCTCACAGACTAGTGGGTGTGGTTTAAAAAATCAAAGTGATTTCATTGTCTAGGAAAGTGCTATAAAGCAATGCAGCTGTAAGACAGTATGGCCTACTGTGATCCTAACCTCAGGATCACTGACTGCGTAGAAGTGGTTCAGATCATATTTAGAGGGGCGGTCCTACCAGGTAACATGGAGAGGGTCCATATTCACTCCATGCAGGCTCTTCAATGGTGTACCACAAGACTCAGTACTGGATCTTCTTCTTTTCTCACTATACACTCATTCTCTTGGTGAAATAATTTATTCTCATGGATTTTCATACCACTGTTATGCTGGTGACACTCAACTGATGTTTTCCTTCCCTCCTTCTATCAGTATCCAGTTGCATCTCAGCATGTTAGGCAGACATCTCCACATGGATGAAAACCCACACCCTGAAGCTCAACCCTAGCAAGATTGAGTTTCTATTCATTCCTGGAACCACTGCTTTGCATCTTGAACTTCATATCCGGTTAGAGAACTTTATGGTCGTTCTGTGTCAAGAACTATGAATCTGGTGTGATATCATTTTCTACTTACATTGCAAACTTGATTCGGTCGTACAAGTTCCTCCTCTTCAACATTCGCAGGATCTGACCCTTTCTAACTCAGGATGCTGCCCAGGTGCTTGTCCAGTTTGTGGTCATCTCATGACTTCACTACTGCAACTCACTTTTCTGGCTGGTCTTCCTATGAGAGCCATAAAGCTCATGCAGCTGATCCAGAATGCAGCTGCTCAGCTGGTCTTCAATCAACTCAAGTTCTCTCATGTCACTTCATTGCTGCGTTCACTTCACTGGCTTCGTGTAACTGCTCACATCAGATGAAAAAAACCTGATGATTGCCTACTAAACAAAAAATTGACCAGACCACACAATGGTTAAGTCTTGAGTCACACCTTGAACCCTTTAGGTTTCTAGGATGGTTTGGCTTGATCTGGACAGTTTCAGTGGGCTGAGAGAAGTCTTGGTGATGTATTTTTCAGTGACTATTGAGTTCTACTGCTTGTTAGCAATGTTAGCTTTAGTTCCAGTTTAAAATTAAAGAGTCATAAGCTGAATTAAAGTAGAACTAAAGTCATCAGCACTACACAATACAGTTTCAAACACAGACCTGTATTATGATCTTTTGCTAATTTTTTGGTCTTGTCACCACGTTGACTGTGGACTAAAGTTCTCGTTATGTTTGATACTCTGGATGTTTTTGATATTTATAAATCTGGCCCACTGACATAAACTCAACAATGAGAGCTTTTCTTAAACCCAGAGCAACAACTACCCCAAAACTCTCCACCTAACACCATCAACACACAAATACTGGCCTGGTTGGTTCATCATACTTTTGAATCATCTTCTTTTTTCACACTTGTTCATTTGCCTAATGAGGTCTTTTTATTTTTAGTACAAACATCTTTTGCAAATGCTAGCATGTTTGGGAGAATGCCAGGCTGGTGTGTTCTGGGTTTAACGGTCTGGAATGGTGTTAAACATCACTTTTAAAAAAACATCACTTTTATAAAATTCACTTTGTCTTAAAAATACAAAGAGTTCTAAAACTGAAACTTGGATGGAGCCTAATCATGAAAACTCTTAGTCCCTGTGCACATCTTGCATTAACAGGCATGTGAGGTGATCAGATCACGAGGGACAGCCAAAATGAGCAAATTTACATCTGACATTATGAATGTGTCTCCTGTGAACAGATATTCTACATTACTTTCCATGGAGTATCGAAAAACAGGGGTCAAACGAGTCCCTGTGTTACAGATTTGGGTGGGTAAATCCCTCTTGTGAATAAACAACAGTACACTGAATGAGGGTAAGAGGTTGACTCCCAGCAAATGACCATCAGTCTCGGGGGCGGGGCTGGGAAGCAACAAACAACAGTATAGAAGAATTCTGGCAAAGAATGGCAGCCATGGCCTTGTCCATGTTCTACAACGTATATTGGAGCTCATGCAGCTCATGCGTATATTGGATATTACACACCCGACCTCATTCACTAGTGCTTATGACCAGATCCCTCAGGGGTGAACAGAGTCTATGAGTATTTCTGAGAAGTGCAGAGGACAGGAGGATGTGTCTGTCACATACAAGGCAGTAGTCTGTATATTAGTGTAGAGTCCAAGACCCTGTAAACAAACCTACCTGGAGAGTTCTGTGGGGATGAGCCGGGCGAGCAGCGAGGGGAGAATCCGAAACCGGAGTGAAACGCAGATAGAGGAACGTAAGACATAATCTCCTCCTCAAACAAACTGCAAAAAATAAACACAACCAATTACCTTTCACCACGACATACAAACCCAAACATGCTTGGAACTGAAGCACAGATATGCTTGCATGGTCTTTTCACTGGGCTTGAAATATTGATGCACTTGAGTATAGTCAGAGGCATAGTTTGCCACCAGGCACAGCAAGCCTCCATACTTCATAATCAGATTTCTGCTTTTAAATCTGATGGTTTAGGTAGGCGTGTAAACAGCACACTCAGGCTTTATCAATTATATTAACAAATGAAGAAATTATGAGATTACGAGAACTGGATTTGAGCTCAAGTTTTTCAGAGAATGCATACTCATACTGTTTTTTTTGTTTTCTCCATCTCAGCACGTGCAGAAACATCCTGGAAACATCCGAGAAATATACACTACCAGTCAAAAGTTTTTGGAACACCCCAATTTTTCCAGTTTTGTATGTAAATTGTTTACAAACATTTCATTTAATTAGAAATATTCGCTGTCAGGGGGGCTGCGGGTGCTTACGTACATGGGGCACCCGCATGTCTAGCGCCGGTGCTGTGTAAGTTCAGAGGTGGGAGTAAGTCCCTCATGTGCAAGTCACAAGCAAGTCTCAAGTCATCGCCTTCAAGTCTCAAGCAAGTCCCAAGTCACTGTGGTGAGAACCAAGCAAGTCAAGTCGAGTCCCTGCTATAAGTCAAGCAAGTCACAAGTCAAGTCATACAAATACGGTCTGAGCTACCCCAGTTTCTACATTTAAATCAATATAGACGCTCGTATACAAATTGAGTTTTATTTCAACATTAACTAAACCTATTAAACATCAAATATACCTCAAACATACAATTACATAACTTACTTAATGGCTTACTTCCTTCATCAAGAGGGTAATGCCATTTCTCCATAACCTATTAATGCCTTTCTCAAAGGTTATGGGATTATCTGTAAATAATTATCTGTAGATAATTATGATTATCTCGAAAGTCTGACAACAAAAAAGTATTGCATCGTCAACTGAATAGTAGATAAAATAAAAATAAGTACTGTAAATAAAAATAAATAAAAACATATTGCCTGAAATGGAAACCTGTTACCTTATAGCGACCTCAGACAATGTCTGAAATGTTAATATTACAAACATTACATCAAACCATGGAAACATTCACATAATGTTTTTAGTATGCCACATACTATTCATACTATTTTGTCCGGTTCATATCCACACTAGCAAGTATTTCTGCCAAAACATTAAAGAAATATTTAACTTTAGCATAACTTTCAAATTTAAGAAATCTTATCTTTACATATGCTAGATGTCAAGGTTGCTAGACAGTGTAGATACAAACAGAACAAAATAACAACAATAGCATGTGGCATACAAAAACCACATGTTTTTTTGTTTTTGTTTTTTTTTTCTATACATTTTGTGTGTTTGTTATTTTGTATACATTTGGTCCGGTTAGGTTTGTTTCCACACTGCATTTTTGCAAACGCTCCAAGGACTTTTATTATGACATGCCCACGTACTGCTGTCATCACTTACGTGGTGTGCGTCTTCCTACACTCAACACTGATTGGTTTGTAGAAGGACGTGCATCTGACATGTTTACTTTTATATTGGGCTGTTTCATTAGTTTAGGTTGCTCTGTTATCCTGTTATATCCTTTCTCTCTTATTATCTCAGAAAATAAGCTGCACGTTTCAGTATTTTCATGTGTTTTTAAGCTGACTTTTCACATGTTAATCAGACCAAAATTGAATTAAACATGTCATCTCCTCCTTGCTCCATGTGCTACCATTGCTCGTTATTGCTGTTTTTTAGCGTTCTGCGTGCTGCATGCACTGTAAAATCAGCCGATCATGCTTCAAAATAAAATGTTCTAATGTAATCTAACTTTGTTTTGAAATTGCATATATTTAAATAAAAAATCAAGTGTTTTTGAGTCATCTGTCTCAAGTCTAAGTCAAGTCTCAAGTCATAAAGATCAAGTCAAAGACAAGTCAAGTCTTTCACCAGCATTAGTCAAGCAAGTCCTCAAAATTGCGACTCGAGTCTGACTCGAGTCAAGTCATGAGACTCGAGTCCCCCACCTCTGGTAAGTATATTGTTACTGCTGGACTGAAACATTTTTGTTCATTTACATACAGAAGCTTCTCTTTTTCATTCTATCTGGATCAACAGAGATGCTCCAAAATATGTGGAAAAGTTTTGACCTTTTCTGTTAAAGTTACCATTTTAAAACTAACGTTTTGTTTTTTAAATATGATGATATGTCAAATAAAATACCTGCAGCTGCTTTACTTCCCACCTCTGCACACAGTTCTGTAATAAAGGCATCATATAAGCTACAGGATGCTTACCTTAAGAGCATGACCAAGTCAGCATCACAGGACAGCTTCTCCAGCCTAGGTGTGCCCTCTGTACGAATGTGATGAACCTTTTCCCTGAGCGCGCACACACACACACACACACACACACACACACACTTTATTTATGGCCACGGTAGCTGGTCACAGAGTGTAAGTCACTGAAACAGTACAGTACATTTATGCAGAGGTAAGAGGCCAGTACTTTAGTGAGTGGTTCCTTGCCAGGCTGGGTTGCCTCTCCTGAAGCACCTCAAAGATGTTGGGTTGCCGTAGGAAGGCCACAATCTTATCGTTGTATGCTAGAGACAAGCAGAATGAACAAGCACTCATGTACTAAAGTGAAACACACAACACTAAATATAAAAAGCTTTTATCATGCAAAGTTAAAAAGACAGCCTAACACTTCTGAAGAAGAGTCATTCTCAATATGTTTGACAGATTCATGATTAAAGCAACAGCGCCCTCCAGTGGTTGGTATACCTAATGGCACTGGCTCTTGTTGGCTTTGGTTTCGGATGGCTGCTACTAGGCTGTTACCAGGCCGCGCTATCAGAGACACTCCACGAGTGCGGGACACCTCAGATGCCTGCAAACAAACAATCTGCTCATTTAATACAAAATATTTTTATTTTTATTACTTAAAGTATAGATATAATCCACAGATTATACAGACACAATACAGGTGTTGGACAATGAAACTGAAACACCTGGTTTTAGACCACAATAATTTATTAGTATGGTGTAGGGCCTCCTTTTGCGGCCAATAAGGTATAAGGTATAACGTATAACGTATAAGGTATGGTTTATTGTCATTGCAACAAGTACAACGAAATTGCATAAGCTTGAAAATAACAGCATTAACATTAGGAAAGATAGGAGATAAAAAAAAACATCCTCCCAGACTGTTCCATTGTAATTGGGGCAGTTTGAGAAGTGAAAAAACACCTTTTTTGCATAAGCACAAATACTCACAGACATAGCCAAGTCATTGGGAGGGAGGATGGGGGGTGGGTAAGGAGATAGAGAAAGTCCAGCTCCAGCATCAGCCATCCGGGGCCATTCGGCACAGCAGCCATTACAGCGCTTCCACAGATCCATGTGCTCTTGCATGGGGATGAAGCATGTGCAAAGGTGTTTGTTGAGGTTGGGGCAGTGGGGGGGCTGAAAAGCTGAGTACTACAAGGCGCCCAGACAAAACAGCCCTTATCTTCAGGAATGTTGGGGAGGATAAAGGCTCATAGCAACCATTGCATTGTCCTAGAGGAGATATAGCGGCAGTCAAAATAGCTGCAGAGGTAGGGAGCCAAAAAGGGAGATCATTACATTACATTACATTGAATTTAGCGGACGCTTTTATCCAATTAACATTTCGATATCGAATGCTGAGTGCATATCAGTACTCATGGGAGTATTTGGGATCACTAGAGCAGTTGCTCTTTGAAGAGCTCGGATTTTAGGAATTTCTTGAACCCAGTGAGGGACACCTCTGCTTTAGTGGTGGTAGGCAGCTTGTTCCACCATCTGGGAACTACTGAGGTTAACAGTCTGGATTGCTTTGTGTGAATGTTAGGCAAAGCAAGGCGACGTTCAGATCAGACACAAATTTTCTGCAAATAACCCCAAAAATTACGGTGGTTACTTTAAAGTCATTCATTAGTCCCTCAAGAATCAAAACCGTTGCAGAGCTGAGACTTTTTCTCCAAGCTGTTATCCAAACCAAAGTTTATACAGTCTGAGAGCCATCAGATATACAATCGTATAATCCTCAGGCAGCTTCTGGGGGCTCGGACAGCTGACCTGACCTCTTTAATTTCCGATACCAGGGCATTCCTATTACAATCTGCAGAGTACCCCAGTCCATGTTCCGGATAACGTCCTCTTCTGCACTCTCCAGAGAGACTCCATCGCATATCCAGCTGCAAACGTCCCATCGGGGCAGGTGGGCTCCCCGAACACAAACTTCTCAGTGTCAATAGTGTTGAGAGACCAATACAGCGTCAATTCGTGTTGAGAATGACATATACAAGTCCTGCACAGTGGTCAGAGGGATTTTAAGCCATTCTTCTAGCAGAATAGTGGCCAGGTCACTACGTGAAGCTGGTGGAGGAAAACGTTTCCTGACTCGCTCCTCCAAAACACCCCAAAGTGGCTCAATAATATTTAGACACAAAGACTTGCTGTCTTTTGCTTGCTCACCGGGGATTAGAGATTAATGATTTGATGTCTGTTATTACTAACCATGTAAAGCTGCTTGTGACATCAGTTGTAAAAAGCGCTGTATAAATAAATTTCATTGATTGATTGATTGGTCACAGATGCGTAAGCAAGACGTGCACCAACAATTTGTCCTCTTTTGAACTCTGGTATGTCACCTATAATGTTGTGTGCATTGCAATATTTTGAGCAAAAATGTGCTCTTACCCTGCTAATTGAACCTTCACACTCTGCTCTTACTGGTGCAATGTGCAATTAATGAAGATTGGCCACCAGACTGGTCCAATTTAGCCATGAAACCTCCCACACTAAAATGACAGGTATTTCAGTTTCATTGTCTAACCCCTGTATGTCCAGTTTGTGTCCATACCCCTTCTAATGAATACATTTAGCTACTTTAAGTTGCACCCACTGCTGACACAAATGTACAAATGTACACACACAACTTGTCTGGTACCTGTAGAGAAGTACTGCCAACAGAATAGGACTCTCTGGAGAAGATAAGCATAAACATATTGGCACTATATCTAATGCCAGGCATGGGCTAGAGGGGTATAAAGCTCCTCAGTATTGACCTGTAGGCAGGGGAGCTGTATTCTCAGGAATGATGGGGCTCAGTTCAGTAGTGTTGGGGATGAGGTGGGGTGGTAATCATCCAACATCCTGACCTCACTAACACTCGCTGACAGCAATCAAATCCTTACAGCAATGCCCCAAAACTAGAAAGCCTTCTCTGGGCAGTAGAGACTTGAATTGAAGAAGTAATGAATAAACAGGTGTCCCAATACTTTAGTGCATATAGTGTCCCACAATGCCAAAATGCACCAGTTAGAAGCAGAAGTGATCTGTAGGCACTGCAGAGCTCAAAAACATGACTGAAAAGCTCTGGGAGAGATGATGTTCCCAGACACTTTCATTGTAAGTGTACAATAGCCCCAGAGTATTGATTTGAGAAGCAGAAATGCACATGCTGACCTCTCCTGCGCTGTAGCTGCGCAGTCTCTGCAGGTGTTGCCGGTGTGTGAGGTGATTGGGAAGCCGGCCGTTTTGCAGAGGAATTCGAGGGTCAATGAAGGTGGTGGCACGACTGTTATGATCCACAAAGAATGACTGCAGAGAGAGAGAGAGAGAGAGAGAGAGAAATAGAGAGAGAGATATATATAGAGAGAAATATATATATATATATATATATATATAGAGAGAGAGAGAGAAATAGAGAGAGGCAGAGAGAGGCAGAGACAGACAGACAGAGAGAGGAGAGAGAGAGAGAGAGAGAGAGAGAGAGAGAGAGATATATATAGAGAGAAATATATATATATATATATATATAGAGAGAGAGAGAAATAGAGAGAGGCAGAGAGAGGCAGAGACAGACAGACAGAGAGAGGAGAGAGAGAGAGAGAGAGAGAGAGAGAGAGAGAGAGAGAGAGAGATTGAGACAGAGAAAGAGAAAGAAAGAAAGAGGGAGAGAGAGAAACAAAAAGAGAGAGAGAGAGATGGAGAGAGAGATAAAGAGAGAGAGAGAGATAAAGAGAGAGAGAGAGAGAGAGAGAGAGAGAAATGTCTTCAGAACATTACGTTAATGATACTTTCCTCATAGACTGGCAGATTTTCAGGAGAAAGGTTAGATGCAGCTTAGTAGTGGACCTTAAGTTGCCCACATTCTTTAAAAAATAAGCATTTCCCACAACATTTTTTTCCTCAAAACTAGGTGAGCATGTAGCAGAAGTGATTAGTAGACAGCAGCAAATAGCCCATTCTGTTGGCCAAAAATACTTTCTGTTGTGTTTAATAGGAGTTCACAACAGGAACATTGCCAGGCACAGTTCCACCTGTCTGGTCACCCTAACACTGCAGAGACATAGTCCATGCATGCAGGAAATGTCTGGAATTTTAAAGCAGAAGCACACTGCATGTTATGGTTACCTTTCCCTGAGGGTCAGCTTTGATCTCCCAGCCTCTGGGCAGCTCCATGTGCGCATCAGCGAAGCGGTTGAGGAAGGTAACCAGGTCACGGTTGTGCTGATAGCGTTCAAAGTTTCGTGCATCCCTTCTGATCTTTAGGATCATGTGCTTCAGACATGAACTATTTGTGAACATGCGGTATGCACCCTATCAGCCAGACAGAATTCACAGCATCACAAGCCTGTCCATTAAAACTACAGTTCATAACATTAGAATACATACTAAGAGACATGAATACAGTAAAAGTAATGCAAAACGAGGTAGCAGGCTAACGTCAGTTAGCTTGTGTCTGCACAGTGATTGTGTACGGTATGGCTGGAGCTTACATAGTTAGCGTGAAGGACGGTGAAGAACTCTGGGTGTGTGATGAACTTGACTGCTGGACTCTGTAGGAGTTGAGTGACCTTCTGACAGTGACCCGGGGAACAGGGGCCATCTCTCCTCAAATCTGAGGGACAAAATGTACATGAAAAAGAAGACACTGATATTTTTTAAACAGCCTATTATAATTTTTTCTTCATTTTCAATTTAGAAACTAACATTTTGTTCATCTTTTCATTTGGAATTGAATGTGCAGTGCTCCCAGTGCCTTTGTTATAATAATGTTATTATGAGAACTGAGTTTTTTCTCAATTGTTGTAAACACACTGATATTATTTTGCACATAACTGTATGTATACAGAAGCTGACCATTGCTAATTATTAATGAAAGTCAATGGGGGGCCAGTTAGCATTAGGAACAGCAAATCCCATTGAAAGTGTCGTTTTTACTACACACTGTGGATGGAAAGCCTGGCCATTAAAAGATAATGTCACGCCCCCAATCTCTGCTTGTGGCCTCTCTGCTTGTCTGTCTTTCTCATGTGTTTCATGTCCACACCCCTGTCACGTCATGTGATTGTTTCCACCTGCCCCTCATGTGTTTCTAGATTACTTCCCTTAAAAGTATTCCCTGTTTGTGTCTGTCCTTGTCGCTCATTGAATGTGAATGTTATTACACATTTTTATTTCATATAACCATGCTAGGTGACAAAGGTGGGGCTCAAGAGTAATGAAACTTTAATGCTGAAGCCAAACTAATGCATTATTTTTCCGGGTTGAGTGAGCTGTGCCTCACTGTAATGTGATGCTACACTGTAAATACTAGACATCTAGAGAGATCTTCACACCCAGCTAATAGTTGAGTTCTGCAGCATGGACTGGGGAGATTTCCTCCTGCTGGCTGGGGAAATGTGTGCTGATTTGTTGATTGTACTTTGATTGTTATAAAGTGATGGGGAAAGGTGCCCATATAAATTAAACTGTGGTAAAGATATAATTCAAAAGGCTCTAAAGCACTAAAGTGCAGCTTTGCTCCACCTGGCCACCTGGAGACCATATAAATTACACCATTCTGGAGTCTGAGGGAGTTTCAGACACTCTGATGTTGTCTGACATGACTTTACTTTTTTACAAATTACACACATCTAAAATTATTTATGATCAAAGTGTTACACAGAATTTTGTTCAGCACAAACTCAGCAACAACAGTGTCAAAACAGTAAGAGTAAATCTGCTCTAAACTTAGACTTTCCAAAAACCTATTTTCAGATGTGCTGATATATTGTGAAAAAACACTCTAAACATTTCTAGTCAAGACTTTTGAGCTCAGAACTGAATAAACAGAGGTGTTGGCTACACACTGGTCATTACAGTTTTTAGACATTGTATGTGCTTTTATTTCTAAAGCTTAACAAATGTGAGGTGACGTGTTTGAGTCATTCAGTGGCTCCTAGTTTGAATATTTATGAGATAGGTGTGAACACTCAGGTGAGTGATCTTGCCGATGGGACAGCCGACGTCAGAGGGTTACATACAGTGTAAAATGTGCAATGTAGCAGTTTTATTGCAGAACCTGATAAAATTCTTGGGCTTTTCAGAGATGTTTCCTCAAGAGATTTGTGTGGTCAGAAATGTACATTCACAAACCACTGCAGTACTGTAGTATGGTGTGTGTGTGTGTGTGTTGTGTTTCTCTGCATGTACACATTGTGCACCACTCACCACTTGTTTGAGGTGGTGAGTCGGTCTCTGTGGTGGCTGTTCTCTCAGCTCTGGGGCTTCCTCCCTCCTCCTCTCTCCTCTCTGGTGCCTCTCTGGTCCTCTGGATGGTCTGATACCTGAAAACAGAAACTTCATTCAGGAACATTCACTTCTATCACATGAGACAGAGTACGGGACTGCAGGAAGAAATCCCTCGCAATTATATGTAAGACTGTCAATGTGCTTCATATTAGTAACAGAGTGAGGACTTCACAACCTCTTAAATATGACATTTTGACCATGTTTTTAGCTGGAACACAACATTTACAAAGGCCACACTTCTTTGCTAATGCTACACTCACTACATTTCTGTTCATTTCTACACTTTTCCAGACTTTTCCAGATCACAAATGAACTGTAAACTAGAGGATACTGATCTGTGATACTGAACACACACACACACACACACACAGACACAAGGAGGTAGCGATCACATAGATACTCAGAAGAGTGGGAAGCCACATCATCTGCAGTGCACCTTCATTGTTCATGCTCACTTCAGTTGTGGATGTTTAAGGAGGAGGACAAACTGCTCATTCACACCTCCTCCTCCTGACAGTCCAGGGGATCAAACTGGCAAATGTTCTGTCCCAAATCCACTTCTCTATCCTTTAGAGTCATAGTTATGGCCAGACAACTAGCTCAGAGCATCTCTAAAAAGACAAGGCTTGTGTGTGTGTGTGTGTGTGTGTGGGGGGCCCAGTCAGCAGTGGTCACCAACAGTGACCTCAAACTTCCCTAGATCTCAATCTGAGCCTCTGTGGGTCCAAGCTCTGATCCATCACAACTTACAGCACTGAAAGGATCGACTGCTGTCTTCATGCCAGATAACAGAGAAGACCTTCAGAGGTCTTGCAGATCACTCATTGAGTTGGCTCTGTTTATTGGCACATAGATGACCAACAGCATATTAGCCATATTAGCAGACTGGTTTTAATATCATGGTGTAGACTGGTCGTAAACATTATAGGGAGATGTGTCCATGCTGCTGAAGGCTGATTTGCAGGTCAGTCCACCCAGCAGACACAGAACCTATTCACAACGTTAAATCAACGCTACAAGAGTGTAGACAACATTGTCAGGACTGTTTCACAACGCTGGGCAATGCTCGTATAAACAACCAGTTTATCTCAACAGCGCTAATAGCTGCTATTCCACTTTGTGGCATAGACCTCTGGCCCGCTGATCGTCTGCCCATTTTACAAAAACATCTGCCTCACATATAGATTCTTCCTACAAGTATAACTGATCAGGTCTACAGAAGTGAGAGTGAGTGAGGGTCATAAGGCTGCTAAACAAATAAACAATGTAAACAATGTAAGTATATACCAACTAGCTTCATGAAACTTTCATTGCGCAAGGCAGGGGTGTCTCGATTATGGACAGAGATTGTGTGCTTGGCCCACACAGGAGAGAGCACAAAAATGTACTTTCACTTTAAAAAATATTCGGTGCTGGCATTGGAGCCCCTAATGATGCCCCTAGAAAGGAATTTCTTTCCTGAACCTGAAACTAAAACTTAGAATGCTGGGCAAATTTTTGATGTATTTGGAATGTTGAATAAATTCCTGTAATTGACTGTGTTTTTTATTTACGATGGAACGTAAACGACAACGATGGAAATATGTAATTAATTAAAAACTTAACTGTACCTACATATCTTACCTACAACTGAAATGTAAAATGTTATAAAAGACTTTTTAAAAACTTTTTATCTTTTTAGTCTATGTATTCTTAAAAATAAAAAAAAATTTTTTGTAACAATTTACCAATTTTTATTTTGCATGTTTTCAGTTGCTGATATTCTAGTGTATCACTATGGCTAACATGGCACCGCACATTTCCTGGCAAGCTGTTTATGGCTCTGGTAAGTTCCAAACCCACTGACCTCCTGTTGAGCTGCTCCATCTGCTGGATGGAGCTGGACCTGCGTAGGCCGTCGGGCGTGGCTGCTGTGGTCGGCCTCTGCCAGGTCGTAGTTCGGTTAATGTGGTCCACATAGAACACACGGCCATGACTGTCTATACGTGCCTCCCAGTCTACACAGGCAGAGAGAGAGAGAGAAAGAGAGAGAGAGAGAGAGAAAGGGGGGGGGGTTTGAGGTGGGGAAACAGACATAGGCAGACAGTGAACAGGTGATATTGATCTAATCACAGCTCAAAGACATTCATACATCTGCGTGACTGTGCAAATGTTTTCAGTGGCGTTAAAAACACCTGTATATACACCAATCAACCATTAAAACATTAAAACCACCTTTCCATTCAGGTCCATGTTGTAGTTCTACAATTACAGACTGTAGTCATCTGTTTCTATACTATGTTAGCCTCCTTTCACCTGTTCTTCAATGATCAAGACCCCCGCAGGGCCACCACAGAGCAGCTACTCTTTGGGTGGTCATTCTCAGTAACAGTGATGTGGTGGTGGTGTGTTAGTGGGCATGGTGCTGGTATGAGCAGGACAGGTGCAGCAGAGATGCTGACGTTTAAACACCTCAGTGTTGAACTGCGAATAGTCCATTAGCCAAAAATAACCAGCCAGCAGCATCCTGTGACCACCATTGAAGGACTAGAGGACCAACACCAACTGTGCAGCAGCAGACCTGTCTCTGACTTTACATCTACAAGCTGGCCCAACAAGGGAGACGTGTCTAACAAAGTGAACAGAGAACCAATGTTTAAAATCTCCAGCAGCTCTGTTGTTTGATCCACTCACACCAGCACAATACACTCTAACACATCACCACCACATCAGTGTCACTGCAGTGTTCAGAATGATTCTACACCCAAATAATAGCTGCTCTGTGGTCATGTGTTGGTCCTGATCACTGAAGAGCAGGTGAAAGGAGGATAATAAAGTAAACAGAGAAACAGATGAACTACAGTCTGTAACTGCAGAACTACAAAGTGCTCCTGTATGATGAGCTGATGTTGCAGTCATATCTGTACATTCAGTGTATTTTAATAAGAAATCATATGGAATGTATTCCCAAAAAAAATCAAACTGAATTGAATGCAACATTCAGAAACATTTAATTCTATGTTGAGTAATTTCTTAAAGAGTTGGGGGGTCAGAGGTCTGCTGTACTCACTGGGAGGCAGGGGCTCATCAATGGTGGGGTAGTGATGGGGGTCCGGTCTCAGTGCAGGGAGCTGGCTCACTGAAGGATGGCTACATGGTAAAGGACACTCTCCTATGCAAAGCAAGGCAAGTTTATTTATATAGCACATGTCATACACCAGTCATTCAAAGTGCTTTACAAGTTAAGAAATGACTGGTATCTACTGATCGAGAGTTCATACTCGGCTCATATCTCTACAGCATATTACATAAGCATCCTGGACCTACACCATTAAGTACACACACACACACACACACACACACCCACACACACACACACACACACACACACACACACACACACACACACACACACACACTCTATGTGAAATATAATGATCATGATTTTTAAATAAACATTACTAGTGAAGCCTTAAAAGGCCATGATTTACATGTTTTGCTGTGATTAATTAAATACTGAATATTTATTTTATTGATATCAAATTATTTAATTCGTCATCACAACATAAACATTTTATCAATATTTCAAATGATTTTTTTCATTATTATTATGGATGCACCAGAATAAGATTTTTGTCTGTATTTTAATAAGTTGGCTTGACATCATGAGGTTGAATAACATGAGTTTAATTGATTATTCTTTTATATTTGTATATAAAACAAAGACAATAATATATGAATATGTATGAAGCGGCATGTATGTTACATTATTACTAATATTTAATAAAATGATGAAAATGTCTAAAATGAATTATGTAAGTCACATGGATGCTTTGTGTGTTTAATGTGAGTGTCATTGGCTACAGGCACTGAAACACTTCACATTTCTTCTGGTAATTGTGAGACGGCCCCTAACACTGCAGCCGCTGAGCACAAACACAAAGCTAAGCGGCTTTATTCTGACTTCATCATAACAAGTGTAGTTTAGTAAAGGTTGTGGTTGTAGTTTGTTGTCTTCTTCCATTTCAGTACCAAACTGTAACTGTGCTGGTGAATCTGTGTTTTGTTGGTGAGGAAAAGCTCTTGTTACTCTTGTAACATTCTGAATGTTAAACAAATGTCCAATATTAAACTAACTTTACTGCAGTAAACTTACATTCTTGTTCCTGTTTACAACCAGAAACTACAAAAAGGTAACAGTGTCATTAAAACGTCACTGTTCAGTATAAATTATTCTGTCTTTTCATTTATTCAGCTGAACACACAAAGTGTTTGTTTTTGCCAATTTTGAATAATTTTGGGTGCATCACTATTTATTATGAAAATACAATAATACAACATTATCTTGTTATCTTGGGAAAACAACATCTGTTATGAATAATAATTAAATAAATGAGTAATTAAATAAATACATTTGAGATCTTGATAAAAAAAATTTAAATAATTTGTTAGCACAGCAAAAGAAATGCAAAGCCATGGGCTAATTAGGGCTTCCACACACAACATACTGTGATGTGTTGAAATATGTTACTGAAAGTTCTTTTTTTTTAAAATTAGTTATTAGAATATTAATTAGTTCATATTTTTTCATAAAATGGTACAAAGACACACTTTCAAGATTTGATCTGTGTTCTATGTTCTACTGTGAATAAAGTATATGTCTCTAAGATTTGCAAATGGTTGCATTTTTGTTTTTTATTTACATTAATTCAAAACTTGCGCAGAGTCTAAAGTTTTCTGGGAATGGGGATGTAAATGAAAATGATCGCCTCATGCTTTTAGAGGTTTATGTTACATGAATCTGGCCATGATGTTCAAACTGTGCTGTGATCCAAACTGTGACTTCTGTGTCCTGTTACACCTCTAATACTTATTGCATTGTACAGTTAATAAGTCAGCTCTCAACAACTGTAAAGAAAACATGGGTAGAAGTCTGAAGAGATGAGTGCTTAAACATACAACTGTAGATCTCACTCCAGTTTCAACAGCATCAGAACAGAGCTTCCTTATTCAAATTCAGCACTGTTACTGTTGAGCGGCTTCAGCGCTGATGCCCATAGGCCTTAAAGAACGGATGTCACTACAAATAAAATAAATATCATGCTGCTGGAATATCAAAACCTGCATTTATGATTAGCTGGCCAATAATCCAAAAACATGTAAAACATTAAAACACATAAAAAGTTAGAAACTTTCCTCCTGCTCGTTTTGCGGGGTACAGGTGTGTGTTATAAATAAATAAATCAATAGATACTCACTCCTGTTACTCGTCCCAGGTACAGGAGACTCTCCGTTACCCACAATACCATGCGGGCTCTGTACATGAGTGGCAGGCACCTCCTCCCACTGAGCATCGCTATCCCCTGACTCTTGACTCGCGCCCTGCCCTAGCTCGGCTTCCAATCCCAGAATGCCATTCACTGTGTCTGTTTCATCGTCATCCTCTTGGGATGAGAACACAGTGCTTTCAGAACGTCGGGCACTGTCCAGCGACACTGCCCGCATGGGTCCCACACCCCTCTGGACCATATGGCTACAACAGGGCACAGGGCTTAACTCACCCTCGCTTTCACCTGGTGACCTCTGCTCTCCTACAGGACCCTCTGCGACTGAGGGCTGGCCCTCCCCATCCAGCATCTGGATAAGGTCAGAGAGACGTTGGTGGGAACGACTTCGAGGGAGCGTCCGACGAGGGTGAGGTATTTCGTCAGGTGTTAAGGCGTGAGGCTCCAGTATTACAGCCCCATCTTCATCTTCATCATCCTCTTCTTCCTCACATGTTGTTTGTTCAGTTCCGGGCTCTGCAGCATTCCCAGTTGGCTCTCCATCTTGTTGGTTGGACGGTAAACTGTGCAGCAGGTGGTGGATGCGGATGTAATGTGAACGAGGAGTTTCTGGTTCTCCACAAGCAGAGGCTATGACAGTCTCCAGCTCAGAAACGGGCAGCGAGCACGGCCTGTTTTTCCTCCTCGGAGTGGTTCTGACGCGGAGCGGGCAGCCGTCGTCAAGCTCCGCCTCCTCCCCCTCCCCCTCAGCCTGATTCCCCTCCTCCGATGAGGAACCTTGAGGTTCAGAGTCTATCACTGGACTCTCCATGTCTTCTACCACAGCAGGATGCGTTGTAGTGTTTTCAGCTCCTTCAGCAGAAACAGGTTCTGTGTCATTCTCACACCAATGTCCTTCATCTACCTCTCCAACCGTTTCACTGAGCTCCGTCTCCATCACTGCTGAAAGAAAGAAAACGTTAAATCATGAAGAAATATGAGGTGGTAAAGGTCTGAGAGATTAGCAGTGCTTATAGAATCCTCTACTACATTGAATAGTAACAAATCAGGCACATCAGTAGAGAGTTCAGTGTATAAATAAGCACCAATGTGCACAAAACTGTGACCTATTCACTATATGGTGCACTATTTCTGACTTTCACCAGACAGAATGAGTCAAACGTACTGAACAAGTTTTTTTTTATCAGATTTTATCAGTGATTTAAAATAAGTTTCTGAAATGGTAATCCGTTTGTTTTCCAGTATTTTGGTCTCTCCTCATCATGGGCGTGGTAGTGGGGGGAAAAGTGGACCTGACTACCCAGGGCCCAAGTAGGGAGAGGGCCCATAAAAATCTTAATAAAAATTTTTTTTAAATGTTTTTATTTCGAATGAATTGGGCCTTCAAATTTATTATTTATTAATTCATATTTCAAATATAGTCATCAGTGTATCGGTGTATGATATGACACAAATGACATGGTGTATGTAAAAATTGCATTTATTGAACAGCACAAAACAACATAGTACACAAAAAAAAACATACACTGACATTTTTGAGTGTAATAGTGATAGACTAAGTAAAAAAAAAGAATAATTTCTTTGTCACAAAGAAATCTGTGACTTTAGCCGAATCTCGCCCCTGGCTCTGGCTGCTTTCGAGTGCTTTGTTGAATTGACACGTGCACCTGCAGGTCGTTGGCACCTTTATTTGCCACAGACACATAAGTGCCTGCTTTACACGTCAAGCACTCTGCCTCATACGGATCACGACCCTGGCGAAAGCACAGAAATGTTTTCTTTAACTCCTCCGTAAACGTACACTTTCGTTTCGGCATTGCCTTAGAACCAGCACACACACACACGGGCTTTCGCTTGTAAACTCAGGGGTAGACTGGGAAGCCTATGGCGTTATATTTGTGCCACAATTCTGAGCGTGCGTGCGCTATGTTTTGCGCAAGCAAGAAGAGTTTTGCACGCACATGAACTCAATAGTGTATACAAATTTCTCTGTTGAGCGTGCAGGAGAGCAGTGTTGAGCGTGCGGGAGAGCAGTGTTGAGCGCGCGGTAGAGCAGTGTTGAGCGCGCGGGAGGGCAGTGTTGAGCGCGCGGGAGGGCAGTGTTGAGCGCGCGGGAGGGCAGTGTTGAGCGCGCGGGAGAGCAGTGTTGAGCGCGCGGGAGGGCAGTGTTGAGCGCGCGGGAGGGCAGTGTTGAGCGCGCGGGAGGGCCGTGTTGAGCGCGCGGGAGGGCAGTGTTGAGCGCGCGGGA
>BRDA01045522.1:0-31528 GCA_036984385.1 Crenuchus spilurus
AATAAAATATTGACATTTGCCATCTCCACATCATTGCATTCAGTTTTTATTCAAAATTTGTTTAGTGTCCCAACTTTTTTGGAATCCGGTTTGTGCAGGGAGCCAGTGGAAATGTTTCAGATTAGGACTAATATGTTCTATCTAACATGGGTCAGACACCTAGCAGCTGAATGTTCAAAGCCTGAACAGGAAGTAACACAGTATTGCAGTCATTGGATATAGGCAATTTTAGATGTCATAAAGGCCTCAGCAGCAGGCAATGAGAGAAAAGGATGGATCTTAGCAATGTTCTTTAAATGAAAAAGCTGTCTTGCAAACATTTCAGATATGTGGAGAGTAGAGTCAAAAGTGACTCCCAAATGTCTAATCTGTGTCTTAGAGGAGAGTACAGATGCACAAGGTGTTAATAGTTTGATGCTTTTTCGATACTATGCTTCAAACGATTCGATTCTGTAACACTCTATGCTTTCAATACTATAGCGTGAGCATCTGAATTAGTATTCTGAATAAGTTCATCAAATTCTGTGTGCTGATTTGACTCAGATGACTCAGAAGCCAGATGGAGCAGCGTGAATGCTGTTGTTAGCATAGCAACGCCAAAATTGAAAGATGTTCTCTCGCATTCGCAAATTGTGGAAAAAACTGGCTCAAGCAGTGAAGTGTGGACATATTTTGCTTACATTGCTGATGAAGACAGGAAGCCTACAGACACAACAAAGCCAGTATTCAAACTATGTTATAAATCTCTCCAGTGCAAAACAGGCAACATCAGTAACTTGACTAAGCATTTGGCTAACAAGCACCCTGACCTCTACAAAGAGCTGAAAACTCGACAGATTGTAAAGTTAATGACTATGCCACAGAACTTTCTTAAATGTTTAGTGAAATGTTTTGTTTGTAACTGCTTATGTCAGTGATAAGCTAATTACTCACCTTCACATGTGAACTCATGATGATGCTCACGTGTTCACGTTTCTATCGAAGTTAGGCTGTAAAGTATGTAGACTACCTGAACAGTAAATTTAATGTGGCTCATTTTAAACTGTAAAACATTAGTGCTTAAAACTGAGCAGTGGTTACAACTTCAACTTATCATTGTTCTTCTCACTTTTTTTCCTTACTCAGAAGTCAACTTGCACCACTCCTTCAAGTTCATCCAGTCAGGCTATCATTACACCTGTGCTACACAGACAGGTGAGGAACCTTGAACAGGCAAAGAAACTCCTTAACATCTAATTACAGAACAAGAAAGGTCATGTTTGAAGTATGTATTATATAGTAATTTTGTTGCTTTATTTAGCAAGGTTTAATTTGAATTTGAATTTTAAAAATCAATCAGATTTTTCAGTGTTAAATAAACAACTTAATTTCAGACAAAGGAATTACTTAATATTTTTGTTCTATTTTTGCCAAAGTATAGTTTTGGTATTGAGAATCGGGATACTACACTTACTATCGGTATCAAAGTCAAAACTGTGGTATCGTGACAACCCTAATATACAGTATTTAAAAAATGGGCCAAGGAGAGAGCCCTGCGGCACACCATTAGACAGAGATCAAATCTCAAAGCTGCCGTGCAAAAATGCAAAACGAAGCCAATTTAATTGTAGCTGAATGAGTTTCCAAATGAGCCCATGTGGATCAACACATGCTTACCTTCTGTAGCCGAGAGCGGAGGTAGCTGCTCAAAACGAACCGAATTCGGTCAATCTCCATGCGATGGACACTGGCCTTTAGGTCCCCTTTTTTGACTCGCTGCAGGTTCTCCTCCTGAAGTCAACAGAGAAAATGGACTGATCACTGCTCCCCAATAATCCTGCTCAGAAAACAATCTGTAACCTTCTTATCATATTTGTCTTACTCTAAATTCATGAGCACAGACTTATTTAGGACTTAATCACAGCCACATCAGGCTAAGACAATTAATGCATCCTCCTCGCTCCGAAGACAATTTAAAAACAATGTATTTCAAACAATACATGTTCATTTCCACATTTTTAATTGTTTAAATCTTTGATGGTTAAAAACACTACATGGACACTGTGATTTATTCAATGTGGACATTTGGAATTAAAAGCATGAAATCTGTAAGATTTTTGAAAAATTACCATAATTATTATTAACAATTTAACAAACAATAAATCTTCTGAGCCCAAACATTCCCAAAGTTTCATAGAAACGTTCAATACATTAACTCCAAATGTCCATATAGTTGGACATAACGTTCTCAACATTCAAAATGTAAGAATACATTTATGGGTATTTTTTCAAGAAACTAAAAAAAAGTTAATGTGTTTGAGCAGCCAAAAGAATGCATAAAAGTGTGCATGACAATTTGACCTCAGCATTTAAACCATTTGTGCAGTGAAACACACACACTAGGCTGTGAACATGTGCCAGAAGTGGTGGGCAGCCTTATCCATGGCACCCAGGGACCAGTTGGGAGTTAGATGCCTTGCTCAAGGGAACTTCAGTCATGAAAAGACCAGATCTCTAAACATTAGGTCACGACTGCCCCTGTGTGTGTATAATAGAGGTGAGGATGGATTATTATTGTCTATATTATAGCTGCTGTGTGCTAGTTAGCTTGCTAAACCCCATGTTAATGTTAGACATATAGCTTATTAATGTTGTCAGATTGAATGGGAGGTGGATATCTGAAAAAATAAAACATTACCTGGTGATAGAATAAGGTCAATAATATGTCAGGATTTCGGCCAGTGTGTGGGGACACTTGCCCATTTTGATGGAGTAAAAGAACTCATTAACCTGTATTCCATTATTTTTTTTCTATATAACACTGACTGTTGACCAGCAATTATATAAATGTTTGATTTAGGCTCCTAATACTTAAACTAAAACTGAAGTGCTGTGTTCTTAATTTATTCTCTTAAATTGCAAAAAACTTTAGTATTTACAGCCAGTCAGACAACATGGACCGCATTCATCCAAAAGGGGTGGGTGTTACAAAAAGGCAAAGTACTGAGTAAAAACTGAAGCTCCACATGCCCTTCGAACATGAAGCCTCAAAGGCTGTGTAGTAAGAGTAGTAAAGCCTCAAAGGCTGTGGTTGGGGAAACAACAAAAGCTACTTAGAGAGTCCTCTTCTGATCCATACATCCATCCATACCATGTGAGTGAGCTGCTCCATAACACACTCCACCAACTCAGACTTGTTCTCCAAAAGCTCTGGAGAGAATTTCTCATTCAGCCAAGCCTGAAAAGAAGGAAAGTCTTTCAGTGCAAAGAAACATTCAGGGGAACAAATATCACCTTTTATGGTGTGAAAACAATCTCATGCCACAACAGGGATATAAGGGCATCAAGAAAAAGATACTCAGTAGTTTCCTTTTTTGCATTGGTGGTGGTGTGTTAGAGTGGATCAGACACAGAAGGGCTGTTGATGTTTTTAAACATCTCACTGACACTGCTGGAGTGAAAATAGTGCAGCAACCAGCCAACAGTGTCACCACTGAAGGACTAGAGGACCAACACAAACTGTGCTGAGCTTCTGTCTCTCTTTACATCTACAAATTGTACGAACAAAATGTGTATGTCTAATAGTGTGGACAGTGAGTGGACACAGTGTTTAAGATCTCCAGCAGCTCTGACATACACTAACACACCACCACCACGTCAGTGTCACGGAGAATGATCCATCTGCTCTGTGTGTGTCCAGATCATTGAAGAACAGGGTAAACAAAGTGTACAGAGAAACAGGTGGACTACAGTCTGTAGATGTATGTTAGCTCTCAGTAAATCTCACCTCCTCCAGCCTGGAAATCAGCTCAGCCGGGGTCAACACATCTTCCTGACTCTCCTCTTCTCCACTTAGATCAGCAGCGTCAGTAAACACGTCAGCCATGCTGCTAATTCTCAAACTAAAGGTCAGTAACACTCGGAGTGGAGGTAACTCACAGCCGTTACTGACCTTAAAGCACTTTTCTCCTAAACGCACTATTTCACTTGTATGTTACACAACTAAAGGCAGTTTTAAGTGAGCAGATTTAAGATCTGACCTGATGTAAAAGTGTGAGCAAGTTGTACTGACACACCGCCGGCTAACAGTGTTTACACTCTGAGAAGGCGGAGCACAAATTCGCGCCAAATTACTCTGGTTTTAGTTGGCGTCATCATTTCTTCAAGCAGGTTCTGATGCGCACATCTGCGCAGTGTACGATAGTACTGCAGTATTGTTGAATTAATATATGCGCAGAACTGTGCAGCGCGTAAACTACTAGACAAAGACAGAGACAGAAGGCTGATAAATGTATTATATTTACATACATAGGGAAGAAATAACAGAATATAAGATAATAGAAATAATAATAATAATAATAATACATCTCATATTTCATAAACAAAAGACAGAACAGATATTACATTGTATAATAAATCAATGGTATAATATGCCATTATACCATATTTACATGGACATTTAAATTTTTTATCTATTTTATATATGTTAATATATACATTAGAAATAAAACAAAAAAAATACATTTATATTTTTACATAGTTCTGTAAGATTTAGAGTCAGTTTAGAGCCAGACTCCATGTGTCAGTGGATTGTGGACTTCCTGCCTGACAGACAGGAGACAGCAGGTGCGGCTGGGGAAACACACTTCAGACCTCCGGACACTCAATACGGGAGTCTCACAAGGTTGTGTTCTATCACCTCTTCTCTTCAGCCTCTACACCAACGACTGTGTCTTTGAGGATCCAGCTGTAAAGATCCTGAAATTTGCAGATGACTATACTCTTGTGGGCTTCATAACCAATGGGGATGAATCTGCCTACAGGAAGGAGGTTGAGGGCTGAGCAGCTGGTCTCCTGGTCCAGCAAAAATCACCTGCTGCTTAACACAGGAAATACTGTAGAGATGGTGATAGACTTCCGACGCAACCCACCTCCCACCCCCCCCCCCCCGGGGTCCATCAATGGTTCTGCAGTCTTCACTGTGGAATCACTCAAGTTCCTGGGCAACACCATATCCAGCGACCTATAGTGGGAGAAGAACAGTTTCCATCGCTAAGAAAGCCCAGCAAAGGATGTTCTTCTTGAGACAGCTCAAGCAATTCAATCTGCCACAGACCCTGCTGGTCCAGTTCTACATAGCGATCATAGAGTCCATCCTTACCTCATCCAAAACCATCTGGTTTGGTTCCTCCACCTCACAAGAATGGAGGGTTCCTCCAGCGTATCATCAGGACAGCAGAAAAGATCATCGGGTGCTTCAGGAGATCTACACCTCAGGGTGAGGGAAAAAAAATTTTTTGCATTGGCAAAATCACAACTGACCCACATCCTGGACATCACCTCTTTCAGACACAACCCTCTGGTAAAAGATTCAGGACCATCAAAATCAGCACAACATGGCATGCTAACAGCTTCTTCCCCAGAGCTGTAGCGCTCCTCAACAACAGTGGACACCTCACACTGTAGTCCACAATTTACTACTGAACTGAACTCTAAATCCCACTAAACTGGAATTGGAACCGGACTAATCACCAAAAATAAAACAAAAATAAACTACTATTGCACTACTTGTACAGCTGCACAGATTTCTGTAAATATGTATCTCTGCACTTTTTGTTATAATAGTGTGTGTGTATATATATATATATATATATATATATATATATATATATATATAAGATTTTGCTTTACTATTTATATTCCTCTTAGCTCTCTTATCACTCTTTAGTATTTTTTTTCTTTTCCTCTATGTTCTCTTTTTTCACTTATGTGTATTGGACTTGTCACATGTAACACGTGGTTGCTCTCTGACTAAGTCACATTTCTTGTATGTGTACATACTTGGCAAATAAACTGATTCTGATTCTGATTAACATTTTTAATTGCTATTTTTGCTTTCTAAAAACGGTCTTCCGAACTGCAGGGGGCAGCAGCGCCCACACTGATAAGGTGCTTAGATAAGCTTCCTCCTCAAACATCAGCTCACAGTACTCGGACAGAATGGCTGCTCGACTCCTGGTCAGATCTGCACTCAGAGCCGCTTTTACACGCCGGGCTCTGCCTACGCAGGCTGTTAGTCGGGGAATGGCTGCTGGAGGTGTTGTGTTGTTTACTTGTGTTTATAAATTTAGCGTGAAAACAGTAAAACGGTCCTGTTGTGCACAGTGAATAGAGGTCACGTAGCCTTGTTAGCTTAGCTTCACGTCTAAAGTGAAGGACGCAGGGCCGCTTGGTTTATATACGTTAGTTTAAGTTTACTTATTTGTTACACAATATAAAAATGACCTTAAATGGTGTTGGTAACTTAAATACATTCATTCTAAAAAGTTGAGCGAAGCTGTTTAATAATTTTGTCTCTTATTTCCCCTTCCACTTAATTGTACCATTCATCTGAATTTATTTAAGGTGGAACTGTGGAGTTGTCTTAATCTGTGATGTTGGTGTGTTCAGCAGGGCTGCACGATATAGACATTGTTTGATATTGAAGACTGAAGCTCTGATGCTACAGCATTTTAATTGATACCCGATATGGATGCAATTATCACTTATCATTATTGTTTTACATTATAGCACAATGCCAGACTTAACTAAGGATGTAAATCTCTAAAGGTTTCTTCCTCCAGCCTTGAGGGCGTTTTTCCTTGCCACTGTTGCCTTCGGCTTGCTCACATCGGGCTTAGATTCAAATGGTCTGATACTAATTGTGATCCTGGTAATGGAAGTGTTTATTAAAATAATGGGTAATAGGTGTAAGCTTTTAATGTATTGTTTTGTAATCTCCAATGTCTAGTAGTAGTAATAACATAATACTAACAACGTTATTTATATTGCACCTTTCATATATATATATATATATATATATATAAGGCTCAATTTGCTTTGTGATTTAAATGAAAATATAAAAAGGTAAGTAGCAAACATTTGAATAGTATTTGTTTTGGGGAGCTGTGGCCTGGTGTTTAGGGATCTGGTCTTGCGACCTGAAGGTTATGACTGAAGTGCCTTTGAGCAAGGCACCTAACCCCCAACTGTAAGTTGCTCTGGGTAAGAGATTCTGGTAAATGCCTCAAATGGAAATGTATTGATTAGTATTGAAATCTATAAGATTCATACTACAGTACGAGTTCAACACCAGAATTACTTGACTGATTTTATATAATATAATGTAATAATACAACACTACTAGGTAACATTGACATAACTACTAATTTTACATTTACAGTATGTTGAGACACTTGTCTAGAGCGACTTGCAGTTTCACCCAAGTTACATTTCTAGGCAAATGTAGAGTTGGATGTCTAGCCCAAGGACGTTTATTCTAGCCCAAGTACGCTATAGTTTAGAGCAGGGGTGTCCAAATCCAGTCCTGGAAGGCTGGATTCCTGTAGAGTTTGGTGATTTCTCTGCTCTGACACTACAATTAAACCTGCTCGTTACCTGCTGAGCTGAATCAGGTGTGTTTGATCAGGAAGATCACCAAACTCTGCAGGAATCCAGCCCTCCAAGACTGGATTTGGACACCCCTGGTTTAGAGTATTGAATCTTGTCCTGCCATGTGGGAGGCAATGCTATTCCAACAACACTATGCCACAAATAACACGACATGTCACTCACTCTTATGTTCACTGTAATGGATGCACTGTTCACATACTAAGCAAAGAAAATGTAGTTTCTTTAATGTTTTTTGTTACAAAATAGACACATTACCTTTGCAGCTCAGTTTGGAAAAATACGCCACATCTCTTTGAGTAAACAATTAAGGTCTGAAGTTTAGGCTGCTGACCCTTTTTCTCTTTTATCCAAACACAGGAATCCCCACTGATGAGGAGCAGGCCACTGGACTGGAAAAAATTGTGCTTAATGCAGCCAAAGAGGGGAAGGTGAGCATAGAAATACTTAATGTTAAATTTGTATTAAATGCACAAATAACATCTTTTAAAATATTAAACATTAGTTATCTTTCCTCAGGATCCATACAGCGTCTTTAAGCCTAAATCTTATGCAGGCACTAAAGAGGACCCTCATATAGTGCCATCCATCACTAACAAGAGAATTGTTGGCTGTATTTGTAAGTGGGTTTTTTTTCCCCTCCCCCCTCTCTCCATATTTAGTTCATTTACTCGGTGGCTGTGCTACTGAGTTCAAAGTTCAAGTATTAGTGATGTTTTTTAGATTCCAGAAACTTGAGTCCTCTGAATCTGAGTCAATCGGTTCCAAAATATTGCAGCCAACTCTTGATTTCCAAATATCTGAAAGTGTAGAATCATCTCCCAGCCCTTGAAATGACCAACTCTTTTCAGTGTTTTTCCTACATTTTTGCTCAATTTTAAGTGTAAAATAAGATTTTTTATTTTTTGGGGCTAGTCAGAGCTCATCTGGTAATAGAAAGATGTGATGCAGGCTTATTACAGAATAATACAGACTTATTAAAGGAGTGATTGTAATCACAGTTACAAGTACAAATGAACTATCATGTGACAAACATTTGTCTCTGAAACCCTACAAACCACCAGAAGCTTAGTCCTGTAGTTATTTTACTGCTGCACAGATACAGGGTGTCTAACACTGAGGAGAAATGTGCAGTGTTAAAAACATGTTCCCCTGATAAACTAATCCAATTTCAATAGGGCTCTAGTGTGTTTTAAGACATTTGTGAATCTAACTCCAGAAATGCAACCCATCGGGTAAATGAATGAAGGTACATAGTTTGTATTTACAACTAACATTGTGCTGGAAACCCTAACCAACATGACTGTCTTCTGATGTTTGTGTAGGTGAAGAAGACAACACTTCCGTGGTTTGGTTCTGGCTACACGAGGGAGAAGCTCAGCGTTGTCCATCCTGCGGTGCCCATTATAAACTTGTTCATCACGAACTTCCCCATTAAATAAGTCATAACGGCAGTCTGATCATGGCCAGATTTATAAATTCCATGGATGTATATGCATTTGATTTTTTCATAGATAGTAATAATAAGTGCTGTTCACTTCAGTTTATACTGTTCTGTTTTTGATTTGTTTGACTTGTCATTTACAATCTAGCGCACATTCAGATAACAGAAATAAATGTGGACCACTGTTCATTCCAGCACATTGCTTAATTCCTGTGTGGCTGTTGAAGTACATATTTAAGACAATTATTTGGATCTTGTCAGCAACAGACTCTGCAGTTATATTAGTTTTATGTTGGCCATTCCATACAGACTACACTCCTTTACGAAGATAGCCATGTTCAGATTGCCTGTTCTGTGCTTTTTGGGTGATGGTAAGACAGATTACATTCCCAGTGCTATGGGATTCAAAAATGTGCTTCAGTTTAAACTGTTCTGTATTTCTCTGCTTGGAAGAGCCTTGAAAATAAATATTATTCCAGTGGATGTGTTGTGTTGTTTTTAAATGTTCTAGATGTGTCAAAGAAAGCAAAAGTTTTCATATTTATTTTGCAGACAATAAAATATTTTATACATAGTTTACAAATGTACACAAGATATTTTTGATTATGTTGACAGTCAGTATTGGAGTAATGGAAATGCATCTCTTCCATTATTCCACAATGTTTTTCACAGCTGGTTTTTGGTTCTGCTTTAGCACTACTAAACATACTGGTGACTCCTAAGAAAAGAACCTGTTTTTAATGAGTGATCATATTTTACAGAAGTATTTTCTTGGAGGATGATCAATTGATTGCTAACAAATTAATGTTGAATGCATTAAAACTGTAGAATAAGTGAATTGTTGTTGAGCAATCCATTAACTATTAAAAGTAGCAAATTCAAACTGGCCAACCAATACAGTTGTTAAAATGGTCCATTCTGTTTCTGCTATGTTGCATCAAACAGTGGCTACGTTAGAAAAGTCAAAGTTAATATGGCTGCAGGCTTGCCATGCTGTAGCTGGAGGGTGGAGGCCAGACAGGAAGCGGATAAGGATATGAGCGCAGGGCGGCCTCGTACGGTCCAGGGAAAGAACCACCCATTGGTAGGGTGTGTGTGGGATGGGCTTGGGATGGAGGGATGGTGAGATGAGCAGGTAGGAGGACAGGCTGAAGAGGTAGTGTTTTCAGCTGTTCCACCGCCTCTACTCTGGGCCGGTCAAAGGTCTGAAGCAGGTATGGCATGGGCAGGCCAGGCTGTTGGTGAACAAGATACTGTTGAGTGGGTAAGGGCTTGGGCACAACCATCTTGGCCTTGTCTTTTCTGTCTGTGAAGGGGATTTTTTTGATGTAGGCCTCAGCACTGCTGGGCCTCTTTGGGTGGGGGTGGTGGTGGTGGTGAGCTTTGTAAGGGGGCTGTAGTGACATGGGCCTCCAAGGCTCACGGGGTCGGGGTGGAACCTTGGTGAAGCTGGAGGTGGAGGGTGCCCAGTAGCTTGAACCAAGGGAAGCGGGTACAGGTATCCGAATCGAGTGCCTGCCTCCGGCCCATGGCATCAGGGTCCTTTGAGTTTTGTCCAGATGTGTGGGGTTGATCGGCAGGAAGTCCCTGTAATGTGGACGGGGCACGGAGGCGACTTCTTTGGGACATGGATAGCGACTCAGTGGTTTGCAAACCCTCAAGCTGGCAGACTCAGGGCTGGGCACAGTGCTGAACTGCGCCGGCTTCTGTTGTTTCTCAGTCTCATTGGCGAATGTTCTCTTAGCCGGCACTGCGATGCAGTCCTCGGATGAAACGGAGTTAGGAGACGAGCCGCGGGAGAAAGAATCGGATGAAGAAGAGACAGGGACAGGCGAGCCATCCGAGACATGCCTGATGCGGGCTGGAGACTGCGAGGAGGAATGAGACAGCTGGATCACCGAAGGTCTTTCTGGCTCACTTCCCTCATCTAGGCCAGCAGAGGGCACTGCAGTTAGACTGGCCTGAGCTAATCGCTTCTTTTTTTCTAGAGGGGAGATGACCAATGCAGGGCTCAAAGGTTGGAGGAGGGGCTTATCCCTGGGGTAGCTGTCCTGGAGCAAGCCCTGGGCAGTATGGTCCGAGGATACAGGCCACAGGCCAGAGTGAGAGCACACTCCTCTCTCACAGTGGTGATCTGCTCTCTGCTTCCCAAAGAAAGAAAAACAGATTTTATAGCAAAGGTTGGAACATTTCTTATTTATTACAAGGATGGCTCACCATTATAGGGCTGTGTATTACATAATTGCCTGATCAATAATCGTGATTATTTGGGATGGATGTTATCTTTCAGTGTAATAAATGGGTGTTGGTCAGTAGTGTTTGTTTGAGCTCGAGTTGTGTGTGCTCAGTTTAGAGCTGTTGAGTTACTCTGACTTAGCTTTTGTCCAAAAAGTTTCCGGACACTGCTTGTGCTGACACATGTACAAATGCACACAAAGCTTCTAGTCCTTGCAGAGAAGCACTGCCAATAGAATAGGACTAAACATGAGCCTACTGGCACCATGCCTAATGTGATGAGTGTGCTAGAGGGATATAAAACCCCCTCAGCATTGTGGAACTGTGTTCTCTGCTCCATCTTATACTTTTGGGATGAAATGGTTGAGTTTGGTGCTCATCACCCAACATCCTGACACCTAGTATGGCTGAATGCAATCAAATCCTCACAGCAATGCTCTGAAATCTAGTAGAAAGCCAGTCACTTTAACAAAAGCAGGATTAACTCTTCTCAATTTCTGAAGAAACAATGAATCAGCAGGTGTCCCAATACACAGTGTACTTCACTGTAGCTATGTCCAAAATGAAAGTATTGGCTGTCAGTACACAGCATGTTCTCTAGAGTCTAGAACCAGCACTCAGAATGTTTATCATTTCCTGTTAAACTGATCTATTCTCTTTGATTTTACCTCCAGATCATCTCTCTCTGTAGTTCTCCGCCTTTTCTTGCTTTCTGCTTTGCTGCTCTTGCCCTCCTCGCTCCTCTTGTACTGTTTACGGGGTTTGGAGGGTGGAAGGGGTTTATCCTCCTCGCCCCTCCGATGTCTTTCAAAGGGCAAAACCAGCCTGGTGAGAGAAATAGATGAGACATGGCCATAAACAGACATGCTTCTAATATGAGACATTTGACAGCTTATTTTCACTCTTTAGGGGTTTGGGCTGATGACCATGTTATCAAAGCTGCATAAGAAAAGTCACGTTAAGGCTAAGCCTGGACCAAACCAACATTTTAAAGGAGACATATTACACCATTTTTGACTTCACTTTCAGTAAACGAGAATGTAAATGAAATCTGTTGCATGTTGTGGTCAAAATACTGCAGGGGTTAGTAGCCTGTTTGATGTGTCTGATGATCGACAGGATTTAAGGAGGCAGGTTTTATGTACACGAGGCACTGCTGACCAGTACAGAGGGCAGAGCTGACACTCAGACAGCAGAGAGACACACAGGAGAGCTCACCAAACAATCCCAAATCATAAAGTTTTATTTCTCTGATTTACTGCTTTGTTCTCACTGTTAATCTCTGTGCCTTCATTCACTAACTCGACCTCCTGCTGCTTTCTTTCTCTCAGCCTTTAACAGTGTTTTAACAGTAATGCTGACTCAAGTCACACAAACACTAACCAGTAATTCATACTGATCACAGATGAAACATATCAGATTAACTCCGCTTTCCACTGAAAAACCAACCAATGAAGCAGAAGAGAGCTTCTTGTCCACCAACATCTTCTAATTCCTCCACTCCACCTTAAATGGTGCAGCAGTCACAGTCAGGTTGATTTAGCCTCACTCTGCATTATTTAATGAGGAATGGAGAATGCTAATAATCTCTTTCACTCACCCTCTCGCTCTCAAACACACATATTTAAGGTGGAATGGAAAGGTAGTATTTGTATGATTCTCTGTATTTTATATGAAAACATATATGAAAATAGCCAACCTCACTTCAAACTAGTGGGTGGTGCTACACTGGTGGGGGCGTGGCTGAAGTCCCCTTATTACACATATAAAAAGAGCCCTACCAGAACCAGTCCTCAGACCCAGACAGCCCACAAAAAACTGACTGGTTTTTAATTTTTCAAAAAGTTTGTGTTTTGGTAGGCACCCATATAAGGGTATAAAAACACACAAAATGACATTTTTCTATAATATGTCACCTTTAAAGTGATGTAACTACTGCACCATTTTAGGTGGAACTGGACATTTCTTAGAAAAATGCATAGAACGGCTGCACCATTTAAGGTGGAAGGGACATTTGTTAGACAAATGAATCAAAGTGCTGAACCATTTGAGGTAGAATTGGACATGTCTTAGGAAAATGCATAGAAGCGCTGCACAATTTAAGATGGAAATGTTAGACAAATTAATTAAAGTGTTGTAACATTTAAGATGAAACTGGGAATTTCTTAGGCAAATTAATGTAATTCCTGCACCACTTAAGGTGAAATTATACATCCAGACAAGGTGAAAATGATCAGAGAGTACTGAGTTAACTAAAAAATACAGACTTGGTGGATTTGGACTGGAATAAAATCACAGATGAGCTTGGGTAGAATAAGGAATGACCCCAGAAACTCTATGTATATATAATCCAATCCAAACACAGCTTTAGTGATTTTAAGCTATATTAGGTTGCTCTTACCTCTCATAGTGCCTGCGGGTGCAGGTGGCTGCACTGGTGCTGCCTGGACTTCCGCCCAGCTCATCGTACACATTCTTCCACAAACGCCGAGCCGTCACCTGATAAAAGACAGAGCACAAACCAGAGATATGAAGTAAAAGTGTTTCAAAATGCCTCAGAGTGCCTGGAGAGAGTAGCAAATGTGTGAGATAGCATCAAGACTGTTTAGTATTTACTCACCGCTGGACCTGTATTAGTAAGTGAGTTATGATCTGCTGTGCACTGCGTGATTAGTCTTATCACTCTAAAGCCCTGTTACTCATAGTGCACCATTACTGAACTGCCATAATTAGTCACCAGTTTCACACAGGTCTCAGTACACACCGTATTTTCCTCTTCTGATAACCATCATTTGTAGCTTCACATTATTTGAGAAGAGATTACTGTATAAAGGCATTGTGGGACATACTTTTCTGCCCATTACTAATTCACACCAGCTTTACTTCACTAAAACCTGAATTACTCACTCTATTTCAAGATAATAAAAGTGTGTGTGTGTTGGTGGAAAGTTCTCAGGTTAGTTAAAGTGGGCTTCTGTTAACAAGGCTAGACAACACCCATTTTTTCTTTTTTGATCCAATACCAAATAATACCACAGCTACAATACTTACAGCTCAAAATAAAGTCTCTCTGAACTTTAAACATTAAAACACAAAGCTGAATATGGCTTCTTATTCAGAACCATCTTATTGGAATTACTCATTCCACCTTAAATGCTGCAGCCGTTACATTCAGGCTCTGCCATTTAAGGTGGAATGGGGGGAATTCAGAAAAAGGAATCAGACTCTTAAATGGAAACTAAACTGGAGACTGAGATGATTCAGTAATGTTGGGACTTTTATTGCTTTATCCAGAAGTATTTAATATTAGCATGATTACAGCTGAGTTTACACACAGTGGAGTTTACTGTTGGACTACAAAACCCAGCAGATACCCACAGCAGTACAGTACACAGTAAACACCTTACACACACATAACAGCATATATCAGCAGTGTAAATAAACAATAACTACACATTACATTAATGTTCTAACACATCAAACATCATGAATATTGTTACAGACAGACGAGTAACATAAGTAATGTAACTTTTATTAGCTCAGTAACTGTAATGTTACAGAGATTACAAAAGTAATCACATTACTATAATGCTTTAATTTAGACTACGTTACCTCCAACCCTAACCTAGGCCTCCCACAAAAAGAACAGGCCACTCCATCTTATTTTACAATGTTAAGGTTGGTAGATACTTAACACTGCATGAGTGAGTGTAGCATTTTGATTTTAACTTTAAAGAAAGCTAAATGTGACTGATATACTGAGATAAATATGGACATATTTAAAAAAGCATCAATATATATACAATATATAAAAGTATATAAGTTGTTAGTGTCTTTGAGTTGCATAAAATTTCATTGTTGTCTGCACAATAATAATAATAGCTGTTGTGTTTATATATATAAAACGCTTATGCGCTACGAAAAACTTCAGACATGCACTTAGACCCTCAAACTGGCCAGACTGCACAGGTGGCTACACTGAGATGTAACTCTAACCACACACACATAACACACCTTTAAGTGCAAGGACACAGAGCGAGTGGAAACTTTTTGGTGTTGGACAACAAAGCAGAGCAGCAGTGTTTGCAGGGCTTTGGGCTGCTTGGCTGGGGCTGAAGATGGACCCTCTGCCCTGATTGTGGTTATAACAGCCACTGCGTTCAAATGAACTCGGGATGAGCTTGAGCCAGTTCAAGTTTCCATTGAGAGACGTTCAAACTACGACCATGACCTGTTTCTCAGAAGGTGTGATGCTATTGCTCAACACACAGATGGATGAGGAGCTATTTGTGGACTGTGCAGTGCATTCGTTTGTGTGTGAAAAGGAGATGAATGGTCACAACAGAAAAAGCTCAGTTTTACTTATTTCAATTCACTTTTGAATGGATTTTCAAAATCTAACCTCCAAAAAATGTGAATATGGTGAACAAGTTAATTTCGGTTCAGATATTTTATATTAATTACACATAAAGTGACATATTTCAAGTCTTTTTTGTTTTAATGTTGAAACTGTTTGAATAGAAATTAACTTAATTTCTGATTGTTATGAGCTATAAACCAGCATTAAAACAAAACAAGGCTTGAAATATTTCCCTTTATGTGTAATGAATATACAATATATGATCATGTACCTTATTTATTATTAAATTATTATCAAAAATGAACATTTTCACAATTTTATGGATGTGGCACTGTACACAAGGTGGCCTAGATTAGTGAGAAAACTAGTATATTCTTTAGTTATTCCCTCACTGACTTAGCAAATCTTTTTGTTCCCTGCTGGTATATCTCCTGATCTGCCTTGCTGTTGCTTATATATTTTACTTTAGAGCTTTATCACTTAATTTTAGCCCAAAAGGAACCAAAAAAGAGAAGCATTAACTGTTTACTGTTACCCGAATATTATGACCACCGCTGGTCTGGGTCTGGAACATCACGGATGCCAAATGACATGCTGATCCCTGACAATTTCCTAGTCATTAAAGAGGTTAACTGCTCTCCTGTGGTGCTGTATCACTTGCTGAAATTCTCATTCCCCTCCATGGGGCACCACTGTTACGTTGGGAAACACTCAATGTACAAGAAGTCTCAGTACAGCTTCACTACAGCAGCTCTAGACCATCCCACTGAGTTATTGGTTTCTGAGATGCTGCCACCACCATGTTTCACCTGCTACTCTATTATCATGTCCTTTAGGACATCAGTCAGATCACATCCTTTGTCCATGATGATGGTTTTACACTCTACTACAACTGACTGGTGTGCTCACTTATTTATACTTTCTGTTATGTGGCATCTGTGATGTCCCAGGACACACCAGGGGTGATCATAATGTTCTGATATGACTGTATAAAACACTAAAAAACCTGCTGTTTGAAAAAGTTTTTCAGACTGATGATGGTTCTATATAGAAGACTTAGATAGCACCAAAAAGTGTTCTGCTATTGTTATAATGTCAAGCTTGTAATAATAGAAGAACCCTAATGGTTCTACACATTTAAAATATAGGCATTTAATTATTTAAGGACCATTTTTAAGAGTGTGGTGTACTTTTACTTCTTCTTGAATGAATATTTCATTGAAGTACGAATATCTTAACATTAGGTTATTTCAGTTACTCTTCCCATCACAGTAGGTCTGTGCCAGGGCTAATTTGTGGTATATACACATACCGAGTCGTAGCCTCCCAGTGCCTCCACAGCTTTGTAGATTTTCCACAGATTGACTGTGAAAGACAGAAAGCCTAAATGTCAGAATTAATCTTCAAAAGTTTACTCCTCCTCATGTCCTCACTGCAGGAGACCAGTGTGGTAATTGTCATTTGTGTAAAACCGATGGCATTAGAGGAAACAGTACTGTGCAGAAGCCTTATTTGTGCTGTTTATCTGGACATTAAGCATTTATATACACTCACATATACATGTTTAGGATTAATTGTCATAGTCTATGTCAATCTGTCCAAAACCTGGTTTAGCAAATTAATAATTCAGTATATTATATTTCATTAACTGTACAGTTGACTGAATTGAACAAATTCATGCTCAGTAACTCAGTAACTTCACTGGAAATGACAGAATTAGTAAAATATTTTAAAAATCTGATGTGATGTTGCTGTTTTAATGCTTATTTTTATTGACTTACAGAGTGGCCAAGACATTCGCACATTTCTGTATAATATCTATAAATGCCATTTCTAGAAATGTTGGGGCAGTTTCTAATAATGCAATAAAAACTGAAATCTGTCATTTGTTAAAATCTGTGATTTGTTAAACAAATAAAAGGATACATTTAGAAACTGATGTCTGCAACACATTCAAAAAAGCAGTGACAGAGGAATGTTTATGAATACATTGCATCACATTTTCCTTTAATTACACTGTTTAACTGTTTAACTACACTGTTTAACTGTTTAATTACACTGTTTAACTGTTTAACTACACTGTTTAACTGTTTAATTATACTGTTTAACTGTTTAACTACACTGTTTAACTGTTTAATTATACTGTTTAACTGTTTAACTACACTGTTTAACTGTTTAATTACACTGTTTAACTACACTGTTTAACTGTTTAATTATACTGTTTAACTGTTTAATTACACTGTTTAACTGTTTAACTGTTTAATTACACTGTTGTTTAACTACACTGTTTAACTGTTTAATTACACTGTTTAACTGTTTAATTACACTGTTGTTTAACTACACTGTTTAACTGTTTAATTACACTGTTGTTTAACTACACTGTTTAACTGTTTAATTACACTGTTTAACCGTTTAATTACACTGTTTAACCGTTTAACTACACTGTTTAACTGTTTAACTACACTGTTTAACTGTTTAATTACACTGTTTAACTGTTTAATTACACTGTTTGGGAACAGAAGATGCTAATTGTTTTAGTTTTGTAAGTCCTTTCTTGCTGTAAACAAGACTTGAGCTGCTCAACAGTCCGTGGTCACTATTGTCTGATTCCCTTCTTTTATACAGTCTTGATTGGCTCACTTGTTACCAGTTAAACTGATAACTGTGAAATCGGCCAGAACAGTCAATCTTATTCTGCCTCTGTCACAACTATGTGTTATAGGCATCAATTTCTAACACTGAAAATCTTTTCTTTGCCATTTTGTCTGTTAAATAAATGTTCAAGTGAATGAACAAATGACAGATTTCAATTTTTATTGCACTTTTCAAGAATTGTGCACTGCTATAACTGACCTGTTTATTACTTTTTATAAATAAGTAAAAATACAAAATAAAAAAATCATTCATAGTGCTACTCTATTCTGTATTAGCACATTTTACAGACTATTCACTGATGTGTTCTGCAGACAGCTGTACTCACTCTGTTTAAAGCCCAGATGTGGTATTCTCTCAATAGGGGTTCCTCTTTCTTTCATGAAATGACATAAACTTATCACAAAGACTCTCTCCTCACTCTCTGACTGACCGGTCCTGGACTCGTCTGCACTATTGCTGGTTTGCTCGGCATTCTCCATTTCCCTATTGGACTAAAACACCACAAATACACATGATCAGTGTCTTCACAGCAGGACAAACACCTTTAAAGCATTGAGTTTAGGGGTCTCTGTGGTTAAAGTATTCATGGTGTTAAAGATGAACATGCACTATCACACTTTTGGCAACATTAAAATTGCATTACACAGATACAATTTTGTCCTTCAGTCAAGGCTTGTTTGGTGTCTGAAGCTTGTTTGGGATTGTGCTGGAGCTATGAGAGTAAAGCAGCTAACAATAAATGAAATGGACAACATTATAAATAGAGTAGCAACACCTTGAATAGTGAATTCTATCCATACTTTTGCTCACTTTTACTTAAGAAGCACAATTCAACAAATAAGGATGATAGACTGCATTTGCTGTAAAGGGACAATCTAGCATATACGTAACACTACAGATCTGACAATGTAACATATGTAACATTACAGATATTTGATGATGTAACATATATGTAACATTACAGATCTTTGATGATGTGACATATGTAACATTACAAATCTCTGATTATGTAACAAATATGTAACATTACAGATGTTTGATGATGTAAAATATGTCACATTACAGATGTTTGATGATGTAAAATATATGTAACATTACAGATATTTGATGATGTAACATGTCACATTACAGATGTTTATGTGAAATATATGTAACATTACAGATATTTGATGATGTAACATATGTAACATTACAGATATTTGATGATGTAACATATATGTAACATTACAGATCTTTGATGATGTGACATATGTAACATTACAAATCTCTGATGATGTAACATATATGTAACATTATAGATCTTTGATGATGTAACATGTAATATTACAGATATCTGATGATGTAACATATATCTAACATTACAGATGTTTGATGATGTGACATATGTAACATTACAGATGTTTGATGATGTAACATATGTAACATTACAGATATTTGATGATGTAACATATGTAACATTACAGATATCTGATGATGTAACATGTAGTATTACAGATGTTTGATTTTTTAACATATATGTAACATTGCAGATGTTTGATGATGTAACATTTGTAACATTGCACATCTTTGATGATGACCTTTCATTATATTTAAATTTTTGGAGATGTATTATTACACATCTTTAACACTAGGAGGTAGCACAGAGTTCAGAAATGCGCTCCATGTGCTCAGTTTTCTGGATTCCTAATAATTCTCCTTTAAGCAGAACTGGGTCTGGGTTCTTGTGGGTTAAATTTCACTTTCGTGTAAACAAAGTCTGATATAAAAACACCAGCCTGCACTGATTCACTTTCTCATCACTTCATATCAAACTGCAGGTGAATATGGGTCCGTGCCTCCTACTTCCGGGTCCCAGTCATAGTAAGAGTGAGAAAACGAAAACACGGCAAGGTTTTTACCACCACTTTCAATAAGTAACCAGCCATCCTGTCTGAAGGGAAACAGAAAGGCTGCTGGGGGTTTCACACAGGAGCTATGCACTGAGCTGCACTCTCAGCCTCAGCAGGAATGCACAAACACCACATGCTTACTGTAATAGCCATACAGTATCATTCAGTCTAGAGAAGAATCTAGAACTGAGAACTGCTAATACAGTCACATAGCTGTGTCAGAAGTTCTGGAGCATTTGTTCTGATGATTTAAACCATGTTTGGAGTGGTAATAAAGCACCTGATTACTTATCAGCAAAGGCTATTCACATTATTATTAATGATACACTAATTAGATTCGTCTCTTCTCTACACAAAGCCGTATTTCTGTAAACTTAAGAGACATTTAAATTCAAAATTCTGCCACATCTAGATGGCGTTCTGACTGATTTTTGATAGTTTGGACACATAAAATCAAATTGTTTTGTTAATCTAGTCCAAGCCACGCTTGAAAAGTGATTCTAGTCAGATTCTGGATGCTGAACTTGGACATTGAAGTTTCTTTTGAATCACTCATGACTCAATAATGTCAAACTGAAAGTTACAGATGCTGGAATTTAAGCAGAACACCAAAGAGTCATGTTTAATGTTAGAGTTGATGAACCTCCATCTCTCCTTGACCGCATCACTGATGCCTATGCCTTTACCACGGCTGCATATGCAGATGGGTTGGTGATGCACATGCATGCACACACACACGTACACACACACACACACACACACACACACACACACACACACACACACACACACACACACACACACACACACACACAAGACCTGAACATTAACCTAATTCACTATTAAGATCCCACTAAATCCCTGCTGGCACAAACGTTCACAATAATAGTGATAAGAGACACTTGAGAAGTTGTTTTGGACAAGATATTGTCAGCCTACTTTTGGAACATGAAATCCAGCTCAAGGAGGGATTGCTGGTGCACTTAAAATCAAGCAAACAAACACACACTCATCAGTGACACAAGCCGTGCATGATAAATGATGAGTACAGTATTATTACGGTAGCATGCAATGGTATTGGGACACCTGCTCATTAATTGTTTCTGCTGAAATCAAGGGTATTTAAAAAGGGTTTATCCTGTGTCAACTTATGCCTGAGACATTATGACAACTTTGGCCTCAAAATCTATGCTGAATAGTAAATTCAATGGCTATATATAGTATGTTCCTCTACAGTGCACTTATGTATTACTTTGAATGACTTTGTATACATCTCAACAAATGAATTTTGCGGAACATTGCAAACACTGGATTAATTCTGCTGCATATATTGCAACCTGGCTGATTCTTTTACACTTACGCTGAAAGTAGACAGTAGATGGTTAAAAACTATTCATAATACAATGGAACCTTGACTTATGAGTTTAATTCATTCTGTGACTGAGCTCGTAACTCACTTTGCTCATATATAATTACATTTTCCCATTAACATGAACTGAAATTCTATTCATCCATTCCAGCCCCCAAATACCACACCAGATTTTTTTTTAAATATGAAAAAAATACTTTATAAATAACAAATAATATATAAAATAATAATACATAATAAAAGAGAATGTAAAGAAATAAACTGTTTTATTAAGTCTATTTAACTTACTTGCTACACACTTAATGCTACAATTTATTGTTAAATTTAACTTACACACTATGCTGCAGTTTATCAAGTGCTAAACTTAATTGCTACTTTAAAGGCACAGTATGTAATATTTCGGGTTATCTTTTAGCAGAATTTAAGATAATCACTAACAAAAATGATTAAAAACACATCTAATCATAAACTAAGAAGTTGTTTGATTATTTTACCTTAGAATATTACATTACATTACATTACATTACATTGCATTTAGCAGACGCTTTTATCCAAAGCGACTTACAATAGTGGGAAAGTACAGATGCAAAAAAAATAATACTAGAGTTGTACTAGTATTTACTAGTACTAGTATACTAGAATTAACATTTGGATATCAAATGCTGAGTGCATATCAGTACTCATGGGAAGTATTTGGGATCACTAGAGCAGGTGCTCTTTGAAGAGCTCAGATTTTAGGAGTTTCTTGAACCCTGTTATAAGCTGTTTATATCTACATTGGTCGCGGGTTGAACACCGACCGAGGCCGCCATGTTGCATCGCCATGTTTCTACCGTAGTAAGGACAAACGAGGCTAATGTAATGATGAATTGGCCACTCAAATTCGATGGAGCTGTAGCTTTGTTTTACCTGACATAAAACAGGAGAAGAAGAAGAAATACACATATACCTCAAGGAGAAGAAAAACACGAAGGAGAAGCAAGAAGAAAGGTTTTTTGGTTTATTTGTTAAGATGGTGGAACATTCTTATGCTCGTCAAGAAGAGAAAACACAACTTCAATCGTCAAAGAAAAGAAAACATGATTAGGCTTAGCTTAGCTAAATTTCTAATTAAAATTAATCTTACCACTTGACATATCACTAGCTCTAAAGCTGCTATTAGACATCGTGTTCGGGAGTATCAAAGATTTATGAGATCTTACGGCCACTGTAGTGACTGCTTCGTGTTTGGAAGGGAGGGGCTGTGGAAAGAGTATTCAGTTGGTTGCAATATGGAAACTAAACCACTAGATGTCACTGGAAACTACATACTGTGCCTTTAAAAAAATCACTTCCCTTAAATCTTCTTCACGGATTTTTGCCTCTTTCGCCACACTTTCCTCGCTTTCACTTGCAGAGCATTTCAATAAAAACCTGTCTGAGGTTTGTTTCTTCCTCCATTTTAAAATGTTTTGAAAATGAGTGAGACAAGTGTGTTTACACATCGTCACGCACCACATCTTGTTCTCAGCAATGATCTTGGCAGTCACTCACGCTCGCTAGTGACTCCTAGTGGTGGGTGGCGGAAGTTCCCTCAGATCTCAGCTCCCATCATAAACAAAAAAATCTGAGCGACGGCTCGTATCTTAGAAAACTCATAAGCTCGTAAGAAAAGGTTATACTGTATAAATAACCATCCCTTGCCCATTGATTTGACAGTAGTAGTCATCTCTAGTACATCTCTAAATTATAATATGTTGAAAAATATCATAATTTTGTGCTCATATTTTAATTTAAAAAGAAAAGCTGTCATATATTGTATACTCATTACACATAAGTGACAAAAGTGTTTATATTTTAATGTTGATGTTTGAATAGCCATTTAGTCAGATATACTCTAAATATGAGACTTTCTGATTGAAATATGTCACTTTATGTGTAAAAAATCTATAATATATATAAAAAATAAAATATATAATGGTTTAACTTGTTTTATTAAATTATGAACTGATGTTTTTCATTAGATTGTAATGGCGAAGTTGACTAGATTGTTAGTTGTGTCCCAGATGACACATCAGCAGCGTAAGTGAACATGCAGGACAAAGCGGCCTTTTCAGGTCTGGGCCACAAGAAGGAAATGAAAAACACCAGGCCAGCAGAAAAGGCACCAACTGTCACAGGATCAATCACACTCTTAATGTTTTTCATGAAATGATAGAGGACTCGTGGTTGATGTGGCGAAGCAGATTATTGGCTTCAGAACTTTCTGTGCTGAGTTTAAAATCTGCATAAATATAATAAAGATACGACAGTTTATCAGTTACAGCTTGTGTTTACACCTTTAAGATACCATCTGCTGTGATCGTGTTAAGAAACCACTGTGATTTACAGATTTGTGTCCAAAAGTTTGTGGACACTTCTAATGAATTCATTCAGCTGTCACAGATGTAAAAATGCACACACACAGTTTGTCTAGTCCACTAGAACAGGACTCTGGAGAACCTACTGGCAGCATCTTTAATGCCAGGTGTGGGCTGGAGTATAAAGCCCCCCAGCGTTGAGCTGTGGAGCAGCAGAACTGTGCTTTCTGTGTCTGAATGCAATCAAATCTTTACACCCACGCTCCAAAATAAAGTCTTCAGTAGAGACACAAGCAGGATACACCCTTATATTTTTATCCATTGCATGCTACTATAATAATACTGCACTCATCCTACAGGGCTGATGAGTGTGTGTGTTTGTTTATATATATATCAGTGTGTCACTGATGAGTGTGTGTTTGTTTATTTGATTTTAAGTGCACTAGCAATCTCCCCCCTGAGGTGGATTTCGGTTTCCAAAAGTACGCTGACAATATCTTGCCCGAAATGACAGGCAGCAGAGGTGATGTACAGTAAAACGTTGACTTTCCATCTGACGTCTGCGGCGGTTGTGCAGGCCTGTCACTTGTGTGTGATTGAACAATGTTCAGTCAGAGTTTCAGGCTGAATTGAGTTCCTCAGTGTGCTTACTGCTTCCCAGAATCAGGCCTCTGCATGACTAATATTGAGCATTTACGTCCCTGCTGGTGCTACTGAGTAATATTGAAGATGTGGGCCACCTTGTTCTGCGTACTGGAATGAGTAATTATGAAGATGAAGCTTCTATCTCTTCTCTATTCTGTGAAGGGAATAATATTGCAGATGTAGGCCGCAGAGGGGTAACCCTGAATGAGTCAAACCATCGAACCATCCTCTCCAATCTCACCGAGATGAAAGCTATATCTATCAGCTCAGCCTCAAATACATCTATGGCACCGCTCTTTGACCAGAGTTGACTCATCTTCACTGAAATTTCACCCACAGCATTAAGAGTCTGCCATCTGCACAAACACTTCCTGTGAAATTGACAACTATGTAAAAACGGTTTCGGGGAAGAATGCACTATTGGGCTTTTCTTGGAATCTGAATATCTGGAAGGCTTTCAAATATGCCAAATCTGACTTAGCTTTCTGTACACTCCCCTTATCCTAAGGGTCCATAAAGTCCCTAAAATAAAGCAGCTTCATTGAGTTTTAAATACAAGGTAGATTTTTCATGATACAATCTGTTATTCAGTATAAACTTTCTGTTTTTTCTCTCTAACAGATTAATAGAATATTATTATTATTATTATTATTATTATTATTATTATTATTATTATTATTGATAGATACTGCATATGTGTAAACATTAAGCCTATGAAAGTAGCAGAAATGTGTAGAATATGAGAGTTTTCTCAGCCGCCAAAAATGGGGATGGATCACTTTTGACAACACAATAACTAATGCAATTCTTAAAACAATAGATATCATAGATAACAGGGAACAACTGTGCACATCTGACTTGTTACACAGCTAAACTGGGTCACTCTGAACCTGCTGTAGCAACTCATTCTGTGGATGATGCTCAGCAAGAGTATTTCATTTATACTTAGACCACAATGCTGTTACATTCAGGTTTCAAACAGGAAGGAGCTCGTTGTCCGACTGCAGTCGTTCCCCCTCACCCCCCTCGAAACCGCGACTAAAAACAGCCGCATACCAGCTGACATGACAGCCTTTGCCGTAAGCAGCAGATCTTAAATTTCCACCCCATTCACATTGCACAAACATGCGTGGGCTGTAGACCCATGGACGTGTCAATAGCAATGTCAAAATGAAATCTGATGTAGATGTGATCGGAAGACCATGGAAACCACATGGCACTCTGAGCAAGACCCTGCAGGCTTTTTGGGGCCTTTAGCAAAACTTCTTCAGGCTTAGTTACCAAGAAAATGACTAAAATGAGCCTAATGATGAACAATGTTACTGTTGGGCAGCTCCAAAAATGAGAAGCTGGTGCATTTGTGTTGAAAATTTCATTCAGAAGTAAACAGTCATATATTGTATATTCATTACACATAAAGTGACACATTATCAGCCTTTTGATTCTGTCTGAATAGTAATTTCAATCCAAATGAGTGGATTTTCATGAGCAATAAGTCAACATTTTAACAATAAAAATGCTGAAATGTGTCATTTTATGTGTAATAAATATAAAATATGTGACAGTTTAGCTTTTTGAATTAAAAAATGAACTTTTTCACCATTTTCTGATGTATAACTGTTGCACATTCTTTGTGATTCTGAGATCTAGCCTTGGTTGATAACAGGGGGCAAATTATACAATGATAATTGGGGGGGGGGGGTCAAGTTTTTCTTCATGGTGTAAATGGAAACCAGTACAGCGCAGGCGTGTGCTTCACTAAACTGACGTCTTACAATCCTTACAGTGTCTTGCTTCCTTACTGTAATGTCTAGAACATGTAAATTATAAATCCATTACATCAGTTAATGTAGCACATACCACAAAATAACCTTTACAGTCAAATATTATACAGCAAAATCTACAGTTAATTCTGCAAAAACAAGCACAATGCTATTGGCTGCTATCTTTCATCAGCTTTCTTGCCATTAAAATTAAATTCATATTCTACAGGATTTCTCCCACAGGAATCAATTAATTATAAATAAATAGAAAATAACAATGAAACTGAAAATCCCTGTAGATAAGGCTTTTGTCTCATCTCATCCACTTTTTTTGACAGTGGGACTACAATATTAAATGTTAAGGGGAGATGTAGGAATGCATTTATATAGTGTATAGAGTATATACATATAGAATAACTAATTCCTCACTATGTCTACTGCAGCGTATGAAGCTTTTAGTTTCTTGTTCACATTTCCCTTCCGCCTTAAAACACATTTCCGTTCCACATTAACAGTTTCCCTGCATTAAAACAAATTTTCTCTACGTTAAAACACAGTTCCCTTTTTAGACTGTAGTAGATGATAAAGTGTTTTAATAGTTTTACACATTTCTGCTTAGGTTGTGCAGAAATCACAAACAGTCCATATAAAACAGAACATGGATTCCCATTTGAATGTTCTGTTCCACCTTAAAAGTGCCAAAAAATGCTGCCGCCAGAGCAGTATTTAAGGTGGAATGGTAAATTCATGTGAGTTATTTAAGTAAGGAAAAGTGTCTTTAAAGTGTATATTTAAGAAAGCTAAGCAGATAGCAAGCTACTTACATGTAATGCTGTAGCTTGAGCAGCTTGTGCACCTTAACGAAGATGCAAACCACCTGACCAATAATGAGCCAGGCAGGCAAAGGAGAGGAATGGATATTAACATATAATGGTATGATACACTTTAGGGGGGCTTGAAATCATATCACAATATTCTTCCAGGCATAGATACTACATTGTTTTTGTAGAATTTAACATTATATGTAAGAAGTATATTTAAATGTTTTGACCCCCCCCTCCCAAACTATTATTCTTACCCCTTTAGGGGGGGTTGAAGTCTTAATTGAGGGGTCTGACACCCCCCCCCAAATACCCCCCATAATTCGCACCCTGGTTGATAAAAGAATATACATTTTACACAGTTTTAAAATTATTATTATTATTATTATTATTATTATTATTATTATTTTAAGTTTTTAAACAGAAGTTGAAACTTAAAGAATTATAAAGAGGTGTAATCATACTCAGAAAAAGTTAAACTACTGGAAAAGCTTTTTTGTTCTACACACACATTACTTTAAAACTAGTATTTCCTGCAAGATGAGAATCAAAGGAGGAAAAAACCCAGCTTCAGCTTGACTCATAAAGGGTCATGAGAATATCTGCTGTGGTATGCATTAGCTCTGTTTGCTGCAACAGAAATAATGAGACAATGCTACATCATTATTACAACATTTGAGTTTGTTTGCAAAGACAGACAACTTTAGAGGAGAAGTGAAAAACCTACACTGCTTTTAATGGAAGTCAGTGGAACCAGACATTTTTAAGAGTAATTTTGGACTATACTTCTGTTGATCCAGTCATTATGAAATTTACACACAATATAAAGAGCATGAGGTCTTTTCAGATTATTTCATAAACTGAAAAATGACGTCTTTGGACTGAAATAACTGAAGTAAATTGTAATGAGTGGAGCTTGAATGCTGAATGTTCTTACTTGGTTAGGTGAACTTATTTCCTCTGTACTCTCTTCACACACGTCTATGGGTTCTTCTGGCCCATTGGCCTCTCCACAAGGGTCGGACACTAAATACAGCACCACAAGCACAAACACAAAGAGGTGTTCAGTTAAAGACCGAAATGCAGAATGTAGTAAAGTCTTCTGAAAGAATATACCCAGAATACTGACGGTTTTAAATGCCATGAATGTGACTCTTATTCTGTTCCACTTTACGGATGTAGCAGATACCCACAAGTGTCTTCACTGAAACCACAAGCAGCAAACACAATGCTGTGAAAAGTACTGTGGTGATTCTCAAACCGAGCAGTGTTTTGCAATAAGGCTGTTCCACTCTTACGACCGCGTCAAACATTCAAACATCTCTAAGCTTAGACAGATTCTGACCTCATTTTTATATAACAATAGTAATATACATAATACACAGAGTATTGTACTCTTCTGTAGATACACACTGTAATATATTATAATATACAGAGTAAAGTACTCTACTGTAGATAGATACACGCTGTAATATATCATAATATACAGATTACTGTACTCTACTGTAGATAAATGCTGTAATATATCATAATATACAGAGTACTGTACTCTACTGTAGATACACACTGTAATATATCATAATATACAGAGTACTGTACTCTACTGTAGATACACGCTGTAATTTATCATAACATACAGAGTACCGTACTCTACTGTAGATACACGCTGTAATATATCATAACATACAGAGTACCGTACTCTACTGTAGATACACGCTGTAATATATCATAATATACAGAGTACCGTACTCTACTGTAGATACACGCTGTAATATATCATAACATACAGAGTACCGTACTCTACTGTACATACACGCTGTAATATATCATAATACACAGAGTACTGTACTCTACTGTAGATACACGCTGTAATATATCATAATACACAGAGTACTGTACTCTACTGTAGATAGAAACACGCTGTAATTTATCATAACATACAGAGTACCGTACTCTACTGTAGATACAAGCTGTAATATATCATAATATACAGAGTACTGTACTGTACTGTAGATACACGCTGTAATATATCATAATATACAGAGTACTGTACTGTAAATACACACTGTAATATATCATAACATACAGAGTACCGTACTCTACTATAGATACAAGCTGAAATAAATCATAATATACAGAGTACTGTACTGTACTGTAGATACACGCTGTAATATATCATAATATACAGAGTACTGTACTGTAAATACACACTGTAATATATCATAATATACAGAGTACTGTACTCTACTGTAGATACACGCTGTAATATATCATAATATACAGAGTACTGTACTCTACTGTAGGTACACTGTAATATATCATAATATACAGAGTACTGTACTCTACTGTAGATACACATAGTAATATATCATAATATACAGAGTACTGTACTGTATTACTATTACTATTATTATTATTATTAGCATAATCACAATAATAATAATAATAATAATAATAATAAAAAGAAGAAGAGTCATCATCATCATCATTATTATTATTATACTCATCATCATCATTATTTGTAAGTGCCTTTAAATATATCCACAGACTCTGTACAATAATAAAGCTTATAAACACAATCACAAACAGAAAAGTCAAACAAAACACTGACAGTAGAGTCCTGAAATAAACTTGTAATAGAGATTTAAGAGAGATGTAATAGAGATTTAAGGTCAATAAAAAGAAGCAAACAAGTCAGCAGCAGATCAGACTAAAGGGTTAAACCAACAATATCCAAAAATGGAAGCAAGAGCCAAGGTTCTTTAATAAAAATGTAATGCTTTGGCACTCATCAGCGCTTTCCTAAGCCAATACTACATCACTCATTCATTGAGCTTCCTGGCCAATCACAAGTTACTACTCGACTTTAAAAGGCAGTGTCTTTTTCATGCTCTATCGATTTCAGGTGCTGATGAATCAACATCATCCTCCACCACCACCAGGTTGGTACCGGTCCTGTTGCCCAGGGTGGTGGCTCCATCTGTGCTGTGCCGTCCATCTATCCGGCAGTATCTGCTCGAGACTAAATGCTACTAGACCTGAGCGATTACGATTATGATCGTATTTTACGATTCATCAATACCTTCAGTCGTAAATCCTAATGTGGATTAAATTATTCTCTCTCCTGTTCCTGAGTTTTATGGCAGAACACTTATCAGACACTAAGTGTGAGGAAAGGCCTCTGTAGCAGGTCTTCAGCTGTTTTAGGTAAGTGTCAGTATGGGGATGCAGTGGAACAGTAATGTAAAGTTTAGGACCTGCCACACTTAAAGCTCTGTCTGAACACAATCTAGAAAGTGCATATGGTTTTCAGAAGACCAGGGAGAGTGTGAGGGAGTGTACCTATGAAGAAGGTGTCAGACTGTGACTTAGTACTTTATAACATATACAGTAATGAACAGGGAGCCAGCATAGTGGTTTCAGAGTGATATGCTCCTGTGTGAGAGAACCCAGCCAAAGTTAATGATCATGCAGCAGAACCAGGCTGACCCTCAGCAGTACAAGGGTGAAGGACTTGAAGATCTTCAAATGTAACCATCTGTCTCTTTAAATGTGGACTACTGTAGTTCCAGATATAATCTTATGCGTGGTTCTTTATGGATGTGACAGGAAGAATTTCTCTAGAAGCCCAGACACCCAAACAGAAGATCTCTTTTTTTGGACACACTATGAGAAGAACCAGTTCACTTAAGAAGACGAATGGTGATGGAAGAGGACCAGCAACAAGACTGACAAATATAATAAGTGGCATGAAGAAGCCTGAAGACCCAAACTGAAGGCTCTATATGGTCAGAGTTATTAGTAATGTGATTCAGAGCATCAATTACTAAAATATTTGACACTCAGGAATGTCTATAAATCCAATTTTGTGCCCAATTGTGCTGTTCCGATGTACAGAACTATGAGAACAATAAGTGAAAGAAGAAGAGAAAGAGTGAAGAAAGAGAAAGAATGAGAGGGAGGGAGCAACATAGAGAGAACTGTTCTAATATGAAACCGCATGATTACAACACTGCTTCCTGTCTATGCGTATAAACCACAGTTCAGTGTTACGCTGTTCTAATATGAAATATCACTGCATAAAAACTGCGTTCACACATTTCTGAAGATACACTACTTGCCAAACTATTTAACATCATATTTACACAGTTCTCCACTCATCTCTGTTGTAGTCGACACCATGTTTGGAGTCCAAATTTTGCTGGAGCTGCGAGGCTAAAATTGCTAACAAACACTAGAACTCAATAGTCACCTAAATAGCCAAATTGTTCCTGTTAAAATACATCATCAATGCAACACCATCTTAGAGCAGGAAGTGATGTCAGATCAGTCTTCTACCAGTCCTGTTGCTGTCTGAGGTGTCTGTAGAGTTTTATTCATCTTTATGGTCATACTGCGCCCTAAACCATTCACACCTTCATTAACATCATGAAAGCATGAGCTTCCAGGGAGCTTAGAGACTTTTTAGATATTTAGGTGACTATAGAGTTCTAGTGTTTGTTAGCAAGTTAGTTAGTTGCCACATCAAAACTTACATTATGGTGAAAATATTGATTTTATATACAATATATATATATATA
>BRDA01045523.1:0-13812 GCA_036984385.1 Crenuchus spilurus
CCCGGGGAAGACCCAGGACACGTTGGAGAGACTATGTCTCTCGACTGGCCTGGGAACGTCTCGGTATTCCACCCGAGGAGCTGGCTGAGGTGTCTTGGGAGAGGGAGGTTTGGGTTTCCCTGCTTAGACTGCTACCTCCGCGACCCGGCCCCGGATAAAGCGGTTGATAATGGATGGATGGATGGATGGAATAAATAAATAAATAAATAAATCAGGGTACTACCACATCAGCATGATGGTATTATCATGGTACATTCCAGTAGATCATAGTATTTGACTGTACTATATAAAAATACTGTGATATTATTATACCTTTACTAAATACCTTCATACTCCAGAACACTTGGTTTTTGTTATGTAACTGTTATTGTGACAATAATTCTAAAAGCATGTTTAGTGTTTAACCTGAACGTAATGTGTTAATAATCTTTATTTCTGAATCTACACAGTGTAAGGAAACACCCCATGAGGACTTATGATTCACTTATAATTACAGCTGTTTTTCCTGTTTGCCTTTCTGAGAATATTCTTAAGTGGCCATTTAATGCAAATGTGAGGCCTTTGACCTCTTAGTAAATACTCTTTCATATATACTCATCACATTCCCCCCTTTACCCTTATAGTTTCCTGTAGTAACTATTGTTCGCTGAGGTGAGTCTTTTCCTCGTTGCTTCAATCTCAGCTGCTGATGAGTCAAAGCTAAGGATGCTCTCTTGCTATTGGCCCTTTGCCTTGGGGAGCCTGCCCCTCTCATTCACTAGTGCCAGTCATCAGTTTCATTACCTTAAGCTGGTCACTGGCTTTCTTAAGTGCTCCAGTAGTGTATTTTAGGCTATGTTCACATTACCAGGTTGAAATTGTATTTGATGACTGTTCACACTGTTTTTAAATGATGGGATCGAATTTGCTAGTCCAGGCATCACAAACCTCTCTGCTATCTCGTTGTGGTAATGATGTATGTGTCAGTCACTACAGCCATGCTGGTGATGTGGGTTCAGGGTTGGCTATTTTAAAAATGCAGTCATGGGTCAAATTTCAGAGGTGGGGTGTTGGGTTTTGGACTGCTTTAAAAATGTACCATGACCACCATAAAACTGTAGTAGTAACACTGGTGGAAAGGAATGCCTTTAATGCCTTAGGTGGACTTTCTAATATTGTAATATTAGTAGGTTCAGTGGAGGGATCTGAAAACATAGATTAGAGCAGAGAAGAAGGAAAAGTATTATGTTTTTTATTTTTGTCTGAAGAATATTTGATGTCTACTGTATAAAGAATGCCACGCGTGTGTTCAGCTGTTATATCTGCCAAAGGACATGAGTTCTTATTTAACTCCTGTGCTTTCATTTCAGAGTGCAATGAGACATTAAACTCAGTCATTTCTAATAAAAAACTGGAAAAATTGGGGTGTTCTAAAACTGTGTAGTGTGACACATCAAACTGGTAAAGAATTTCAATGGTGTGCTTCATGTAAACATAACTTTTTTCATTCTCATTTTAGAATGTCCTCTGTACAGGTGATGTGTGATACGGTGTTGTCAGAGACTTGATGTGCAGTTTCCCCAAAAATAATGGGGGTCTATTAGTGTGGCCACTGATTGAACCTCTTTGTATTTCTTTTTTTTTATGTATTTCTAGATTTTTGCCCATTTTTATCCCCTTCCCAATGTAGTGGTAGCCAATTAGCCCATTCCCTCCGTTAGACCTCTCCCCATCACTTTGCAATGTTCCTGACTCTAGGAGGGTGCAATCAAGTGTTGCTTTATCACAAGTAGCTGTATTGCTGTAGTATTTCCACTGTAATACCATGACACTCTTTACACAGAACTATGGTAATACCATCATGGCAGTGTAAAACAAGCATATTTCTACCATTAAAGTTAAAAGTAAAGTAAAAATAGGATTTTAAAATGCCTGTCTGACCAGCTGTTTTTGTTTTTGAGGACAAAAAATTATAAGCAACTTAAAGAAAACAGTATTTGGATTCATGAATAGAATAAGCCCCTCCCCTCTCACTTTTCTCTTATTCTATGTACCCAGAGGTCTAGCCTTGATCATTTCTGAATCTGTGGGTCATTTTGTAGTCGGTAACATTCCCAGATAATAACACCCAGCACTCTGAGTCTTAGCTGTTTTTCTCCATGGGAAATAAAGAATAGATTTTCTCTTATTTTAAAATGTATTTTATTTTACCCATGATTTTTTCCCAGTGTATTTTTAGTGGCCAATTAATCGCAGCTTTTATGGTGCAAGGCTTGTGCGTTTGCCTTTTTAAAATAATCTTTATTGACATTTTTCACTGTACATTGGAACCTTGAATTACGAGTTTAAGTCGTTCTGTGACAGAGCTCGTAACTCAATTTGCTTGTATGTCAAATTACATTTCAACATTAAAATGAATTGAAATGCTACTAACCCATTCCAGCCCCTCCAAAAATCCACACAAATTTGTATTTACATTAAAGATCAGATGATCTTCATCAGTGACTTTTGCCTTTTTCATCACACTTCCCTCACTTTCACTTGCAGAGTGTTTCAATAAAATCCTTAATTAATTAGACACATTTGTTTACACAGCGACAAGCCACCACCTCTTCTTCTCTGCAGTGTCAGCAGTGTCTTTGCACTCATGCTCGCTAGTCACTCCTAGTGATGGGTGGCAGTTAGTCACGATTAACTATATGGCATACTGAGATTAATTGCGATAAAATTTTTTATTGTTTGACAGCCCTAAAATATATATATATATATATAAAATATAGATCATTTTAATTGAATTAGTCGTACAAGCCTCAGCTGCATCTCAGAGATATTAATTCCTTCATCGTGTGGCTTTAATAGGGTGAAACCCAACTTGGATCAGATTATTCTCGCTCAACCCAACTCCCCTCTCCAGTATCCTATTCATGGATTCACAGTTATTCCTCAGAAGAAAACTATGATACCAGGTATGGTTATGTTTTCCGTTCCTTAATTCATTAAACTGTTTCATTTGTAATGAGGATGCTTAAATTATGCCATTTTGGTTTTGATTGGTTTTTGTTGTTGTAGGTTTAGCTTTACATGCAGATAAGAGAGACCAATACAAGGTATGATTATATAAAGCACTATAAAATATCTCCTGGAACAGAGAGCGTATTAGAAGTTTCTACTTTTTACTGAAGGTGGAGGGACTGTCACTTTTTACCACTGGTGATTCTTTCTTTTTCTTTCATCTTTAAGAACTGAACAGGACCAGCTACTATAAAATGTATAGTAGTGCATATTAGCCCAATGTACTGGTAGCCAATTGACCCACCCATTAGCTAGGACTCTCCCAATCACTTGCAATGTCCTTGACTGTAGGAGGGTGAAGACTAGCACAGCATCCTCCAATGCATGTGAAGGAAAGCGCAGGATCCCCAGCTCTGATGTATCAGCTGGAAGATGCCTGAGCCAGCAGACATCTACCTGCCCAAAGAGAGCACAGACAATTTTGCTTTCTCGAGCCCTGGCTGTCAATGGAAAGCACCATGACCAGGATTCAAACTTGCGATCCTTTGATGATAATGTCAGCGCCTTAGTCCACTGAGCCATTCGGGGCCCCTAATATAAACCATTACTCGTTAGACTAAACATTGAAAAAATGTTGGAGACACAATGAAAAATGCTAAAGTGTTGACTTTTGGTTTTTAAGCATTTACTAATGTTTGAGAATGTTGAGATGATGTTTCTGTATTGCTGAAAGGAGACCTCTTGAAGTACAAATCTGAGACTAAGCTATATAAAGTCCCTTCGGTGTTGTGCAGCCTGAAAAAAATATTTCTGGGAGTAAAATCAAGGTTGTCTGTGTTCAGAGTAAACAATAAACATCTATTATTATATTACAGAATATAAAACCCATTTGCTACTAATTTGACTCTTACAGAACTCATCAACATTTATGTGTGAACATGTATCTCTTTTCTAAGTAAATATATTTCTAAAGGTACTATTGGTATGAAATTCTCACCAGATGTCGGTAACAACCCATCCAATCCACACAAGCAAAGAAATCAAACCATGGATGTTTATATATTGAACACATGAAGAAAGGGTGATTCAGAAAGCCATGGAAAGTCATGACATCAGCTGAAATCCATCAGTAATTAGAAAGCAATCCTGCCATTTAGTGCAAATTAATATCAGCTGGTTCAGTCCCAACTGATGGCCTATAAAAAGGTGTTTCATTAGAAACATCTCTTGATGCGTATAACCAGTGAACTCTGGAAACCAAGACATTCACAACCTTATTGGTCACCATCCAAGACTCCATTGCTGAACAATGTTTAGACAAGCCTGTGAAATACTGGGAGACTGGTCAGATGCAGTTGCAGTCCTAGCCCGTTTGGTGCCCTAGGCGAACAACCCCTACAAACAACTGCTGAACACCCCCCCCTCGATCGACTGACAGTTTGCAAGTAAACCCACCATCTCAAACTTCCACCCCCCCCTGAGACATCAGCCAGCTCTAAGCAATGCCTTGGTCCCAATGGCACTTCACAGAATGTCTCAGGATCGAGGCATGCCATCCTCGTGCCGCCCCTGACTTCGTGCTGCCCTGGGCGGCTGCCCATATCAGATAGAAAATGTAACTCTTTGGATGCCATAATACACACCTTGTTTTAGAGGATAAAAGGCACTGCATATCACCGTTTGGAGGTGGGAACATCATGGTTTGGGGTTGTTTTTCAGCACACAGCACTGGCACACTTCATATAATTGAAGGAAGAATGAATGGACAAACATACCAAGACATTATTAATAAAAATCTGCTGCCATCTACCAGGATGGTGAAGATGAAACGAGGGTGGACATGTCAACAAGACAATGATCCCAAACACACAGCCAAGGAAACTTTCATTTAGTTTCAGAGAAAGAAAATAAAGTTGATAGAAAGGCCCAGCCAATCACCAGAATCCAACCGAAAATCTGTGGATGAAACTAAAGCATGGAATGAACCCAGGGAACGTTCAGGATTTGAAGAATGTTTGTGAGGAAGAATGGACCAAAATCACACCTGAACAGTGCTTGTGACTAGTTTCTTCATACAGGAGGCGTCTCAAAGTGTTTATGGAGATCAATGGTTTGATTTCTTTGCATGTGTGGATTGGATGGGCTGTTACTGACATCTGGTGAGAATTTCATGTCAATGGCACCTTTAGAAATATATTTATTTAGAAAATTGGTGACACGTTCAATACTTATTTCTCTCACCGTATGTGTATATATACTGTATATCCAGAAAGAGTGACTCCACACAGCTATTTTAAGGTTCTCCCATTGCTGGCACAGGTGTTCAATTATAAATATAATCTGCATAACCTCAAAAGCACTGTTGGGAGAATGGGACACTATGGAGCAGCTGTACATCAATCCCAAGTTCTGATGTTGGTGTAAAAAGCCCCTGAGGGTTAGACCATGGATCAACCCAATACATTTAAGATGAGCTGGAGTGACATTGATTGGCGCCCTGTCCTGGGCTTAGTTGACTAATGTAATGCCCTGCCCTGCACCCAGTCAGGGGGTAGGGGACTAACCGCGACCCTGATAAGGATTAAGTGGGTGTGACAATGAATGGATGGAATGACATCAGTGATCCAGAACTAATCATCCAACATCAGTACTGTACCTGACCTCATGTTCCAACATTTACTTTAAAGCAAACATTTGGGCACCCCCATTCAAAATTTCTGCCACTGTGACTAGTCAAGTGAGTGAAAGATGACCTGACTGTGAGAGCCTTCAGACTGCACCTCTTGAGGTTGTGGTTTTGAAGTCTGTTAAGGATCATTATCCTTTTATAGAAGCCGTCCTCTTTTCACCTTCAGCTTTTCTATAGTTGGTGTGATGTTTGCTTAAAGAATTTGCTGGTATTTAATTGACTCTATTCTTCTCTCCACCAGTGAAATATTCCACATGACTACAATACAAACCCAATGAATTGATCTGCCCTCATGAGTAACAGCTAGAGAGGGTTCCTTTTATGAAATTCTTCACTTTTTTGTTTTGCCCATTGTACCCAAAAAAATACCATCTTCAGTTCACAGGACTTATTTGCAAAATGCCTAAAACTTTTTTAGGAATGCCTTTGCAAACCTATGACTCTGAACTTTGTGGTGAGGATGCAGGAAAGGCTTTCCTCCGCTGACTCTTTCACGAAGGTCCCATTGGTTCAGGTATTGCTGCACAGTGCACCACCACTCCAGACCTTGGCAGACGTTATCTGAGAGCTCAGATCTTTTGTGATGTCCAAACCTTTGCATGGTGCTCCTGTTTGTGTTCAGACACACTTGATGCAGTTATACATTTTCGTAAAGCAGTCCATCCCTCTTGCATGCCATTCCATCTGTCGATCTTTCTTTTGCAATTACACAAAAAATGAAAACAAGCTATTTCTTAACAGTGTGCTGTAAAATTTCTCAAACAAATGTAGCCCATGTTTACAGTGCTGGATGTTATAATGGAAATTAATCTTATCTGTGTTTACCTGCTGTGTTTATAGGTGTCTCTGAGTGTGCACAAAGGTGTGTTATCAGTGAGCAATGACCTGCAAGAAATAAAAGTGATGGGGCAGAACAGAAGCACATTAACCATTTCCTCCATCTGGCTGGACCATCTCAACCATCTGCTGGGCAGCGTGATGTACACCAGCACTGTCTACCACATCAGGACAAGTGACATGGGTAGGGCTCAGTATTAAGCACACACACACACAAGCGTTTAGAAAGCCATGATTTTTTTAGTTTAGGATGGTACAAGAATGACTTACAAGCTCATAAAACACAAACATGTTCTGTCACATGTTCTGTCACAACCCTCAACCAAATCAAAGCTCATCTTTCACTAGAAGCCCAGATAAACACTGAATATTTTATTTTGGAATTTTGGACACATAAAAAGATCCAGCTCACTTGAGAAGACTGGACTAGTTGAAGGAGTGTGACCAACAAGAACATGGATGGATACAATCAAAGGAATTGGAGCCATAAACAAACCTAAAGACCCAAACAGAAGACAGGATGTTCTGGAGATATACTGCCCATATGGTCACCACGAGTTGAAATCAACTTAACAGCATTTAATAATAATAATAATTCAGTGAAGCATGCCATCCTAGAGGACCTTGCTTAGTCAGAGGCATGTCCACTGCACTTTTTAATAAAAAGGCAGTTTTTGTCCCCTGCAGTTTTTTTCCGTTCAAGAACAAGGTTACACTATATTAAACGAGACAGGTCAAGCACTAGGACCAAGCGGAAATGGCTACTCATTCCGAAGCCTGTTTCTCTTTGGACCGCCCACAAGCTCTATCAATTGGCTCTGCCGTGTCTTGCTAAAGTGTGATTGGCCATCCCCTCTTTCACTCCATTAATCAGAGTAAACCAATGTTTTGCAAGTTGGCCAGAAGTCTGTGTTCAGTAAATTAACATGTTGGATGTTTGTTCTGCCTGTGTCACATCAGCTAGACGTATTTTAATATCAGAGGTTTCATATTAAAATTAATCAACATTAACATTTGAGTCTGTCCGTGTGCATGTGTCTACCAGTCTGTGATAAGCCATCTATTTACATGCCTCTAAGTTTAATTATTGTCTAAATAATTCAAAATTTCTGCTAATTTTTTGTCAAAAAATAGGTATAATTTTATAAAAATGAGTTCTATTGACCATACAGCCCAAACATAAGTGTAATGTTGGTGATAATGAGCTGTAGTGAAGTTGACTACATGCTTTTAACAGTTTATTAATATTTAATAATTAATATTAATTCATTATTCATATGAATTTTATTATTTTATTAATAATAATGCTTAGTAGTTATTATTAGTATATTATTACTGGTAACTAATAATTATTAATAAAATATTATAAATAATAATTTGTAAGTAATGTATCAATATTTATTATTTAACCAGGCTTTCATTACTAAAACCCACTGCATGTTAATGTGATTTATTAGCAGTTGCCAGGTGCTTGTTGAGATCTTCTCAGCAGTTTTTACTGTGTCGCTGTACAGTTGTGATGGTCCAGGTGAATTCTAAAGTGTACCTGGGTGGATGTTATGGTCTCTGAAGAGGTTGCTAAGGTGTTGCTAGTGGGTTGCTGTAGTCTTCCAGGTGGTTGCTATTGGCTATAGTGTTAGTAGTGTGTTTTTATCAAAATGATAGAAGTAGAAGCATAAACATTAATATTCCATTCACTCTGTATGGGAAATAACATTAATCACTAATAACACAATCAATTAATACAATTAATTATAATCTCTATATGGGGAAAAGTACTGAGGCACCTGTTCATTCATTTTTGTAAGTCATCAAACTGTAAGAGCATGTGATGTGTGCAAATAACAAATAAAATTCTCTTTGGTTAAGCATCCTGGCTTTCAGAGAGTAAACAGGAACACTGAAGCCGAAGCGGATGCGTATCATTTCCAAATAATATGACGATGAAGGACAAATGCTGAAGACATGATCATGTCTATAAAACCTAGTTATATGACACTATGAGGTGTGACAATTGCAGACAGGTGTTAAATGGTGGGTGTGGGTACATCGGGCAAGATCCACAATAGTCAACAATCACTAAATACAGTGTCACATATATATATATAAAACCTTCATAATTTAATTCAAAAAGTTACATTTTATATTCATTTCATGTAAAGTGTTTTTTTTACTGTATCTCAAATTTACTGTACAGAATCTCAAATTATTAAAATATTTCATTTAGAGTTTGAGTATCAAAATTTAAAAAAATACTTAAATATGTCAATTTTTTAAAATATAAAATGTCAGTTTAGCTTTTTGAATTAAATTATGAACACAAATGAACTTTACATTTTAAAATTAAATTTAAACTCAAATTAAAGATTTACTACAAAGGCATTTTTCCATTGTTTTTTTGTGTTATTTCTTTTTTAACCAAAAATCTTTTTCTTTAGTTAACTTCTCTTTTGAGGATTACGAGGCAATATTCCCCATTTCTATTATCCGTCCTTCAGTACCTGTTCTCTTCGATCCTGGAGAAGGTGAGCGATCACACTTCAGCTGTTAAATCACATAAAACATTTAAACTAAAAGACCAGGAACAACACTAAGGCACAAACGTCACAACCATCTCAAATACACAGTGTGCATGTCACATGGGCAGGGGTGTTATAGTGGGAGGAAAGTGGGACTGAATTACCAGGGCCCCAAGTGGGGGGAGGGTTGGAATTTAATTAAGTCTGGAACTTAATTTTCCTTTAAATATTAAATGTACGAGAAGTGAGGACCACAACTATTTTTGCTTGCGTTTCTGTATTATTGTAGCCAACTATTGCCTACATACTCATAACTTTAACCTCAGTAACCTAATCATAAACCTAATTCTAACCTTAACACTATCCCTAAACTTAACATCAGTAACACATCATTAAATTAATTCAGATTATAATCTCTTGTTTATTAATGTTAACTAAACATTTAGTCTGGAGAAATGTTGCACAGAAGCAACAGAAGCACAGGTGATTATCTTTAGCTGATATCGCTCCAGAGGTCAGGCTGGAGCAGTTCCCTTACCAGCCACTAGAGGGAGGCCAAGGGCCCCTCCTAATCAATAGAGATCAGCTACACCTGCCTGACCTGCAGTCTTCTTAAGAGCTGTGTGCACATTCACAATTGCTCAATCTTTGCACGACAAATGTGTGCAAACGATGCAGCTGGTAATTTTTGGTAAAAGACAAGAGGGTGTACCGCTTGTCTCATGTTCTCTCTGGAGGTCTGTTCTTCGCTCAAGCTGCTGTCAGGGGAAGAAAAGTGAAAACAATCAGAAAGCAGCTCAAAAGAGAGCAAAGTAACTACATTTTTGCGGCACCCTGTTGCAGAGGTCATTAAACAAAACATATTTAGTCACAGAACATCTTAATGACATCGATTTCCTTCTCTTTCTTTTGTAAAGCACTTATAAATAAATAAAAAATACAAAATGTACTTATTTACTCTCTGTTTAGATATCAACTCCCTGGTCACCATAACCACTAAGACGTTTATAAGGTACTACGAGTTAAACGTTCTGATAACAAGCATCCGGACGTTTTATCCAGACGTTAAGATCATCGTTGCTGATGACAGCCTGAAACCAGAGAATGTGTCTGGAACCAACATAGAACATTACATCATGCCTCCTGCTCAGGTATTCATTATGTTTGTGTATTTGGATTGGATTAAATGTGTATGGGAATCATGGGGTTATTTCTTCTTTTACAAGAGCTCCTGTTTTATATTTGTGTCCAGATCCACCGTGTTCGCCCCTCCTCCTTGTGAGGAAAATACAGGTGTAATTAGTGCACCTGTATGATCAGCGGAGCTGATAATGGACAGTATTGTTACCACCAGATGTCATAGAAATCTTATCAGTGCATCAGAGACTGAACCTGTATGAATTTATAAGCACTCTATTTGGTTTTTACTGCCTCTCTCTGAGCAGAAATGTCAATGATCCTCCATCAGGGCTGGTTTGCAGGCAGAAACCTGGCAGTCTCGCAGGTCACCAGCAAGTACTTCTTGTGGGTGGATGATGACTATGTGTTCACTGAAAAGACTCGCATTGAGAGGTTTGTGGAGATTATGGAGGCTGTTCCCGACCTCGATGTGGTAAGCAGTATGGAGAGGTTCTCATGCTGAGAAAGTTGGATTCAATGCTTGTCTTTTTATAGTAGTTTACTGAAGACAGAGTTTAGGTCTATTGAGCTTAAGCCTGGTTCACGCTACAGGATAATTGGGTCAATTTTTGAAGCAAATTTGCTCTTCCCAAAAATCGTAAAAGGTCTCCCATTTCAGGATGATTGTCTGATTATTTTCCTGTAGTGTTGCATCGATCCAGTCTTTATCCCTCCAATCTTCTCTCAGTACAGTCTAAATATAAAATGTTTATGTACGACTCTGGATTCTAGCGTATGATTGACGGCAGTTCTCTGATGTAAAACGCCACATTAACATCATGCCTGAAAGATGGTCAACCAATGAGCGCAGAGCTGAACTGAGCATGTCCGTGTGTACAGAAATTAAAAGCATGGTGGTAAAATCGTGAGTGAGGAGGAGCTGTGGAAACATCGGTGTCTTCTTTTATAATGCACTGTTATGTTTTAATCCACATTTTTTTTCATGGCTTTTTCTTAGCAGAAAGCTCACAACTAGCATTGAAATAGTTCATCTGCCATGTTTTGTTTACATCTAGTTAGCGAGAAACTCCCACAGTTTTGAGGCTCGTAACCGTTGGTCAGGTGTGTTACTCATAAAGTGTGTGGTGTTCTATTCAGGGCAGATGTAGTGTGGGGGCCATTACGACTAACAACGATCAAGGTTAGAATAATCGGTGAAAAATGCTCTCATTTTCAACATGTTCAGGATTTTTTAGTGTGAACCAGGGTTTAGCGAACATAATGTGGAAGGACTTAGAAGTTGATTAGCTGGTGTTGGAAGGTAGACGTCCAGGACTGGGCTTCACGAGCGCTGATTTAGAAGTTAATCACAATTTTTTCCTTTTTCAGCTTGGTGGTGATGTTGATGGAAATCAATTCCACTTTCGTCTCGACTATGATGAGGGAACTGAGGATGAGGGTGGCTGTATGAGACGGTTCCACAATAAAGTTCATGGCCCTCTGTCTGGCTTTGCTGGCTGTTACTTAGTAGATGGAGTGGTCAATTTCTTTCTGGCACGAACGGATGCGGTGCGAAGGGTGGGTTTTGACCCTTTCCTTAATAGAGTAGCTCACACTGGTAAGTTCCTCTGTTTTCTAAAAGTACTGATCTTCAGTATTTATAGTATGAAGGCCCATCCCAAAGTTCACATTTGTGGACGTTTTTACAAAAACATGCACAATTTTGCATTAAATGCACTTACACCCTAAGTTAGACCAGACTTTCACTGTAATCTTCTCCAAGGCAGAGCAAAGTCATGTGGGCCTAATCAGTGTTGCCAGATCTCGCGATAGAAACAAGCAACCAGCTCTATGAAAACAAGCCCAAAATAAGCCCAACTGGCAACCCAACACATTCAGTAAAACAGAGGCCACTTTTAAACAGTAGAAAGGAAAATATTTATTATGACATCATACATAAACAACACAAACATTATGCTAAACACTTTTAATATAAAAAATTTTAATAACTTAAATTATTTTATAAATAATTTTAAAAATGTAAATTCTTTGAATAACAAAATCTTTTAAGCTCTGATCAAAAGAAAAGTGCATTTTGCATCTCCCATCTGAGGTCGGAGCAATTCTTTCAATGCACTCTCTTTTTCCCCACTCTTTATTATTTATTTTTCCATATTTTCCACACTTACTTGAGCTCATTCTTATGCTGCCTCGTCACTCTGGTCTGTGCCTGGCTGCCTGCTGTGTGTGTGGGTGTGTTTGAGTGTGTGTGACTGGTCAATTTGGGCGGGAGCGATAAACAGAAGACGGGGCTTGGAAGGGACAAACGGCCTATCACTCGTCTTTTGCTTTATTATTATGGGGAGCTGGGAGATAATCAAAGAGTTTCACTCGGAAAGAAAGACGAGCCCAAATAAGCGCCATCACGTTTAAAAACAAGCCCAAAAAACGCAACCCGCAACTCACGAGATTTGCAGGCGACTTTAGAAAAAAAAAACAAGCCTAAAGTATAATAAGCGGACTTGGCAACACTGGGCCTGTTGTGATGTGGTTTTGGAGGGAATGTTTTATTCAGTGAACGGCTGACAATTAACATATTAATTGACATTAACATGCTAGTTAACATATTAGATTTTTTCAAATGTAAGTGAGAAGCTGGATTTGACTAATAGGCAGTTCCTGTTAAGTTTCAAATAAAACCACAATTTGGCTGGCTTCTGTAGTTTTGAGGCAGCGATGGGTTTGTGGTTAAGGACCCAGTTGAATGACTGGAATGATGTTGTCGTTGTCGGTTCGGGGACGACGACAAGACATGACTTGAGTGTCCTTGAGTAAAGCATGTAACCACCAACTGCTTCCCAGGCTCTGTGAAAAGTGCTGCCCATCATCTGGGGAAAGTGTGCTCACACTAATTTGTGTTCACTAGCGTGTGTTTCATTGCACAGATGGGATAAACACGAAGGTCGTATTCTTCTGTGTGCATGCATCACTTTCATAACACCACAGCTTACCATCTGGGTTGGCTCAGGATTCCAGGATGTGCGGTTCACCTGCTATAGACGCTTAGATCAGCCTAAAGTTAAATTTTTTGATGCTGGATGCAAATGAGAACAATCTTTTTTAGGCAGATTTCTCACCAATTTTGATACCTTATCTCCTGTTTTTGAACAAAATGAGTTGTGCTGGCCATGTATGATCTTTTGCACCAATCAGCCACAACATTAATACCACTTGCATACAAATAACATTCTCCTGACTGTGATGTGAGGGGGAGATATTGGAGAACATTCAGTTCTCATAGACAAAGTGTTGGATGCTGGAGAATCATGTGTAAGTGTGGATCTGAGCCACTTCGACAAAAGCCAAATAATTATGACCAGATGACTGGGTCAGAGCATCACCAAAGCAGCACAACAATAGCCGGTGCCTACAGACAGTGGCATCCAAATTCACCATCCTTCAGTCACACCTTCAAGGACCTGCTGACAAACCCTTTCAGTCTTAATGATTGATTGCATATGTACAGAAACCCAAAGTTTGGGAGGGGCCAATAGAGTTTACGAGGTCCGTGGAGACAAACACGCCAGCGTCCTCTCCCCTCCACTGATCCCAACTACAACCCAACTATTTGCATTACAGTTTAAAAAAGTTATTTGT
>BRDA01045536.1:7358-23006 GCA_036984385.1 Crenuchus spilurus
ATGTGTGAATTACGATGTTAAATAATGATTTACATTGAATGTGTGAGACGGTGTGAAGTAGTGATTTGAAAAGTCATTTTAAGACAGGTTCTTCCAAACAAAGAAGGAGTGAAAGTTTTACAAATCTTTTACTCACTGTGTCCACACAAATGTCTCGGGTTACGTACTGGAGAAGAAGAGTCGTGACTAGAACCATGAGTGAGTGTGAGCGATCTTCTTGGACAGAATTTTACTGAAAAGTTTAGTGATGAAGTGTGGCAGAGTGTGTAAGTTACATTTAGTAATAAATTGTAGCATTAAGTGTGTAGTGAGTAAGTTAAGCGATAGAGAATGAAATGAAAAACTCCCCCAACCTCCTCCAGCATCTTCATCTGATCGTCAAGATAAATACACTTAATAACCAGTTTATTTCTTTATTCTCTTTTATCATGTATTATTATACATTATTTGATATTCATGAACTATTTTTTTCTTATTTAAAAACAAAAAAATGGGTGTGGTTTTTGTAGAGCTGGAACAGATTAATAGCATTTCAAATCTTTTTAATGTGAAAATTTAAATTTGATATACGAGCAAATTAAGTTGAGCTCTGTCACAGAACTAATTAAACTCATAAGTCAAGGTTCCACTGTATATCTATAGTGAAGTCCTGGAGGCCAGTCCAGTGTTTTATTATGTTCTGTAGACATAAAACCTTGTGCAGGTTAGGGAATACAACAGGAATCGCCATTCTGAACACAGATTAAAGACTTAAAATGGATTTCAGTGCTAACAGTGTATGTCAATACAAAACAGGACTTGATATGTATACAAAACCCTAAATCACGTAACTGTTGCTTGATATTTTCAGCTTTTGCAAGACTGCACTGAAGCCTGCTGTAGCACTTCGGTACTGTCTGACTGACTAAAATGTATTTGCAAATGTCATAGACTGCCTTGAGCAGTATCCTGATGTTGTGCTCTTGATCTCCTCACATATTTCCATAGAGTCAAGGGCAAGGAGTGTCCTTCTAGTATATGTTCTTTAACAGAAAGAGAATGCCCAGGTTTATTGCCATGTGTCTATTGCATTCAGCTAGTCATGGTAATCTAATCAGATTACTGAAGATACATGACTGAAGATAGTCAACACAATGACTGTATGAGTGTAACTCATTCTTTAGTGAACAACTATTAGAAGAAAGTAATCGAGCTTATTCAGTGTGAGTTCATTCCCATTATGTAGGCATGTAGGCTCTCAGCCAATGACCTGTTACTGATTTTGAACCCTCTGGCCTAAATGCCATAACAACTGAGTCACACAGCTCTCAAACACTAGGGCAATGCTCTCTACACATCTGTAATAAATAGGCTTTCATGTCACTATCAAAGCAGCTATTATGTTAAAGCTGATAATATTAATATTTACCCCCCAATTAATATTCACCAGGCTTAACTTCTTTGTTCCCAATGGAATAAGTGGTTTTTAGTGGTTTTAATTTGTCACACCCACTTTTATGCGTTCCTACACAACTCTGGCTTTCTATTGGTCAGTTTTAGCTTTTAAAAAAATGGGAAATGAGAGTATTGAATGTTTCTATGAAAGAAGTTTATTAGAATTGTTGGATTTCCATCTTTATGCTGGGGAAGGTTTGGTTTTCAGTCGGAGTCAGAAGAGGAAATGTACAAATATAATGTCATGGGGCAGCAGTGGTCTTGTGGTTAAGGATCGCTGGTTCGATCCCTAGGCAGGTCATGATTGATGTGCCCTTGGCACTTAACCCCCAACTGCTCCCTGGGCACCGAATATAGGGCTGCCCACTGCTTCGGGCACATGTTCTCACAGTCTAGTGTGTTCACTATTGTTTGCATTTCATGGCTTAAATGCGGAGGTCAAATTACGTTGTGTGCAAATCGCATTGGCAAAAAGTTTTAATCTAAAATGTAAAACAACATAATTTGGCCAGAGGTGTCAGAGTGTTTATCTCTAGGCCCACTGGGTTTGTAAAGACTTTTTACTGGTTGTAGGAGAAACATAAACATAACAAGTGAACTGAAACTTAATAAGTGAACAGTGTTGATTTTACACAGTTTGATTTTTGTTGACTGATAGAGTGACGGGTTAGAGATTACAGATTACAGATGTTATTGCCCTCTCTCTGACATATTCCACCAGTAAGACAGACAGAGCATGTGTCAAACACTGGAGAATGAAGTCCACTGTATGCATGGTCAGCTCTGCTCATTTAAGGTTAACACACTTCAAACAACATGCTGGTGTGTTTGTATGCTGAGCCGGTGGCTGTCACTGAACTGTCCAATCAGCTGCGAGTATAAAACAACAAGTTAGTGGTCAAAGGTCAGAATCCTGGCCCAATCACATTTGGCCAAAATGGATTTCTGTTCCAGCAATGGGCTGTACAGGAGGTCGCTATATATTTTTATAAAATGATCAACTTACAGTATGTCAGCATTTAAAAGTCACATAAATAAAACCTCATTGTTTGTATCAGCAAAATAAATAATAAGGATGATCCAATTGACATTACTGCTGGTGTTGTTTATGTTTACTTTTGCAGCATTTGGCAGATATTCTTATCCAGAGTGACATATAACAGTGCTTTGTTTCCATGAAGAGAATTATCTCAGCTAGTACAGACAGGTTAGAGTCCAAACTTCTCTTCAGTTCAGACACTGTTAGAACTAAACTATCACTAATACCTAGAAAGAAGGAAAGACACACAATTATACACAATATAAGAGCTTTACAATAAGTGTTTTAAACTAGTGCTCACTTAAGTGCTCCACAAAGAGATGCTCTTCAGTCTGTGTTTGAAGTTTAACAATGTTGATGGTCCAGTTAAACTTAATGCTGGTGTTTTATGTCTCGTATTCATATATTCTTGAGTAGTGTTGAACTGAGTCAAATACTAGAGTCTGGTCATGATCTCAGTACCAGCCTTGAGGCCGCAAATGAAAAATATCATCATGACTCACTCTTGCCTTGGTCTAAAGATAAGTTGACCAGTTGAAGCTTTACTTTTCTTTATTTCTGTTTTCCCTTAGGAAGCACATTTTAATTGTGAAGCAACTACTACGCACTCACATACCTGCCATGCATGACATGACCAATGATGGGCAAACACATACTTGGCTATTTTGCCCTGCCTAATTATACAAAATATACTCCCATATAGATTTAAATCACAAGTGACTGCTGTAAGAAAGTGAAATCATGCAGTTACTGTTATAAATTATGTGTTGAGTGAGCCGTACAAAGTAGCCAGAAGCAGAGCTGTAATACTTGAGTACCACTTTTACTTTGGTTTTGATAGTATTTGTATTTTGTTCTCTACCTGTCTAGACTCAACCAATCAGTCTTGGATTTGACTTTGAGTTGACAAAGACAGTACTAGCCAAAAGTTCCCAATTGGTTATCCTAATGTAAGGGTACATGTATTTTCCTATTTAATTACTGTTTAATATTCAGCTTAATAATGTTCATTGGAATGTCGGTTTTCATCAGTAATCTGTTCTAAAGTGTCTGATGATAAATGATAACTGAAGCAATATTTCCCATATGAAATCATTTAAATCCAATTAATCTTCCAGACACTCCAAAATATTAAAAAAATACATTTTATATAGAATAACTATAGTTTTACATACAGAACACAATGAGAAATAAATACAAAAGACTAATGAAATGGATAAATTAACATTTAACATCACTCTTACAGGTTTACGCTCCCCCATTCTCGGGGTTCTCTGCTGCTATTTGTTTTAGCACCTGTTTTCAGCTCTAGTGTGATGTGTTTTAGGTTGCTTTGTGCATTATGAATGAGAAACAAAGCCAGAGAAACAATGAGAAACAAAGCCAGAATTAACAAGAAATGCATGGGTGGATGTTTTGTTTTCACAAAATTATTGGTGAGTCAAAAATTGGGCGGATGAACAATAAATGGGACAAAATTTCGAATAAATGATAACCGAACTGTATGATAACCAGCGCAAATGATAACCAAGGTTCCACTGTACATGTTTTAATCTTAAATTCTCCACACATATATATTATGGTGGTAATGCACCAGTGTTGAAGATATGCCACCATCATATTCCTAATGCAGTCTCAGACTTTACTCAACTACTACAAAGTCTTGACGTCAGTGATTAGATGGATTTTGGTTGTGGTCTTGACTCGATTTTGGTATTAATGGTCTTGTCTACAGCACCGCTCTTGAGACATATATTTCAGAAAGTGATGTAGACTTTCAACTGACGTGAATCATTCCTAAAGCCTGATGCAACACCTAAAGTAAGTTTGTTCATATTTTAGAAAGTCTATCCAAAACCATCAATTTTCTTGCTAATATGATGTATAGTCATATTAATAGCTTGCAAGCTTGAAGACAAAGACAGTTTATACATAGACTACAATCAAATTCAGCTTGTGCATATGGCTACTGAATTAACACTGAGACACAGTGTCCTAAATTGAAAATGAACCTGTACTGTAAAGCTGACCTACCGCTCTTATTCAACAATGAATGAACTTCAGTTAATGTGCATTGCTGTTCTAAAATCTCCACAGGTGGCTGACTCCTGTAAAACAGTTTCTTTTTACCCATGCTCTAGTCTCTGTTCTATTTTTACTAGCCAGTGTGCAGACGGCCTTTGAGTCATTAGATGAGAAGTCCAACTGTACAACACAACAGGAATCATTTTACATTCAAATTTATTTATTTATTTATTTAAGAAACAGCAATGCAACCTTTTCAGTTTCTTCAGTTTGGAAGGAATATTGAATGTAAGCAACAATTATTGAATAAAATATATGTAATTTGCTACATAAAATTAATTAAATGGGCTATATACAGTATATATATTTTTATATATTTACATGGAACCTTGACTTATGAGTTTAATTAGTTCTGTGACTGAGCTTGTAACACAATTTGCTTGTATATCAAATTAAATTTCCCCATTAAAATGAATTGAAATGCTATCAATCTGTTAAAACCACACCCATGTTTTGTTAATTTTGTTAGTTTTGTTTTTAAATAAGAAAAATGTACTTTATAAATAACAAATAATGTATAAATAATAATATGTAAAAAAGAGAATAAAGAAATTTTGGTTTTGGCTCACATCATAAAGCAAAAAAAATCTACAGAGCGATGGCTTGTATGTTGGAAAATTTGTAAATTGATTCACTCATATGTCAAGGTTCCACTGTACTTTATTAAAAGCTCAATTCAATTATGCCTGTTGCAGTCAGTGGCGCTACAACTTTTCTGACAGTGCTCAGTATAACAGACTTTAAATTAAATATGAACATTTATACCCAGTTTGCCACCAAAATGGTACAGTGACTTGGAAAAGCTACTAATGTAGCACTATACCCTCCTGTTTTTTGTTGTTGTGACATGATGATAATGTTTTGAGTATTTTAGATTTGTTTGGTGCATTCATCTTGAACTGTTCATACAATGTAAATGTCAAATTACATGAAAACCAACACATAAAGATAGTTTATGATATAACAGTAATGAATATCACTGCAGAATTAAGCATAAACATTAAACAGTGCTTGAGCTCATTCACATAATGCAGCGGAAGCTGTTGTAATTTTTTCACTGAACTGCATGTGTTCTTTCTTTATAGTGCGATCAAACAATTGAAAGGATGTCTTCTCTTCCATCCTTCAAAGGATCTATCTCACTTTCATCCTTCTCACCAGAGCCAAGAGACAAGTGCAGAACTGCCTTGTGATGATGCAAGTGGGTGATAAGCAGCAATGTGACCCACTAGATATCCTGGAGACCCAGAAGGCATTTCAGCGACCTACTCGATGTTACATACTTGACTTGCTCAGTGCTTTCTAAAGTCTGCTAGCTTGATTTGGTCATTCTAGAAGTTCCCTTAGGAAAGAAACATCAAAAAGGAGACCTCTTTACATCTCAGTAGTTCCTGCCAGACAAGACTGGGATCAGATTGAAAACACAACTGAGACTTTAGCTTAAGTCTCTTGTTCCTCAGATGTTTCCCCTACAAAAAAATCTAACATATCTCCTCTTGAGTGTAGTGGATATCTGAATACGGTCTCACCTTGTACTCAGATTAACAGAGATGATATTGTTTTCATACAGACCAATCAGCATTCAGCAGATCAATATTCTATGGCTGCACAATATATACAAAAAGTTATTTTGTAATTATGATATTTTGTAATATATACAGTATATAATTTTGACCAGGGGTGCTCAAACTTTTGCATGCCACAGTGGTCAAAGTATATTTTACTGTCAACAGTTAACCAAGGTGATGATGAAAAGATCTCCAAAAGGCTTAACGTTAAAGTGTGTCTTTTGAGCAAAAGCATTTTTTACATCTTTTACATTTTCAAAATAACAACAAAGAAAAAGAGTCTGAAGCAAACCTTTGGCCACCCTGCATGGTTAGTCCCTAGTAGCACCCCTTTTGGCAAGTATTACAGCATGAAAATACTTTTTGTAGGCAGCCAAGAGTCTTTAATTTCTTGTTTGAGGGATTTTTATCCATTCTTCTTTGCTAAAGTCTTCCAGTTCTGTGAGATTCCTGGGCCATCTTGCATGCATTGCTCTTTTGAGGTCTATCTACAGGTTTTCAATGATGTTTAAATCAGAGGACTGTGAGGGCCATGGTAAAACCTTCAGTTTTTGTCTTTTGAGGTAGTCTATTTTGAGGTGTGTTTAGGATCATTATTCATTTGTAGAAGCCGTCGTCTTTTCAACTTCAGCTTTTATACACATGGTGTGATGTTTGCTTCCAAAATTTGCTGGAATTTCATTGAATGCATTTTTCCCTATACACATGAAATGTTCCACATGCCAGTGGATGCAACACATCCCCAAAGTATGATCCCCCCATTCTTAATGGTTGTAGAGGTTCTCTTTTCATGCAATTATCTTCTCTTTTTTCCTCCAAACATACCTTTGTTCATTGCGGTCAAAGAACCTTATCGGTCCACATGTCTTGTTTCCAAAATGCATCAGACTTGTTTAGATGTTCTTTTGCAAACTTCTGATGTTAAATTTTGTTGTGAGCGTCTAGGAGAGGTTTTCTTCTGATGACTCTTCCATGAAGGCCATATTTGTGAAGGTATGATTGAACAGTAGAACAATGTACCACATCTCCAGAGTCTGCTGAAGTTCCTGAAGTTTTTTGCAGTCACGTGGGGGTTCTAATTTACTTCTCTTACCTTCTCCTATCTCTTGAAATGTTTAATTATCTTGACCTTCACTGGTCCTGTCAACTGTCATTTTTTATTACATTTGAACAGACGAAATTGCAACCTGAAAGCACTTTGTTATCCTCTTATAGCCTTCTCCTGCTTTGTGGGCCTCAACCAGTTTAATTTCAGTCTGGGGTATATCTAAAGCTTTGAAATTTGCACCACCTGGCCTTTCCTAACATTGACTGTGAACAAGCACTAACTGGCTAATTAAGTCTGGTTATCTGAGCACTTATATACAGTGGTACCTTGTGATACAAGCAGACCAACATACACATTTTTTAAGATACAAGCTGTGACTCCATCCATATTTTTGTTTGAGATCCAAGCGAAATTCCAAGATACGAGTGGCTGCTGCTAGTTGACGCATTGGCACAAAGGTCCAGTATGGGCAGCACAACACCTGCATCTCATTCTTTCTCACGTGTTACCCTCAGAATCAAATCCAATCTCATGCGCTGTACTCCTTCTTGCATACTTTTTGGAAAAAAACTCTTAAACATGTCTTTTGATATATGAGTTGACTGACTTACGAGCTCTGTTACAGAATGAATTAAACTTGTATCTGAAGGTACCACTGTATATATACAATCTTTTGCCATATGTGGTTGTTTTGGCAATAGTAGCCAACAATTTGGGTAGTTATTGTTGTTAATATTGTAGTGCTGAAGTTACGCTAGTACACTTAATTTCATGCAATGTTATTTAAGTGTTAACTGCTGGCAATGTGTCTGTAGCATTCTTTGTATGTTGTGTATTAAACAAACTCATAACTTACAGCATCCAGTGGATAAATCTTGTTTGGGACATTGTTGTGCACCACAGGGTGTGACAGCTGTGATTTTCAATTATGTCAGACATTTTTCCATAGAAAAATCCAGCTTAGATCCAGAGCTTCATGGCATGGCACAGGCTACAGGGTGATGCAGGATTTCAGTGGACTGTTGCAAAGGCAGATGTCATAATCATTAACAAACAATATATTGTGCAATTGGTTGATTTCATAAGGAATGACAGTAATGAACATGAGAACTTTGGGAAGAATGTGTTGCTCTGTTCCTCTGGAACAATGCAAAGCTTCTTCGGCATGTTCAAACCAGGTTCCAGGTCACTTGTGCACTCACTATATGTGTGCAATTTGGCACTTTGCTTTTAGAGCAAGAGTCTTGGATGAGAAAGGAAACAGTTTTCTAAGAGCCTCTTTCCCTGATGACTGCCCTGTGGGCTTTGTGGAGGATCTCCAATTGTTCTGCTATAGCCCCCCTCCCCTCTTTGTCCACCCTATTGGATCCAGACAGCAGGCATCCGGATCATTCTGCCGCTGAGATGTTCCTGCTGAAGTGGTTATGGAGCACAATAGAATGAAACAATGGTGCAATCCTTGTCAGTTTCATTTTGTTCAGTGCAGAACCAAAGTCCTTAATTGAGTGGTTTCCAACTCTCTTCTTGCATATGTAAGTTTTCCTGCTCTGACAAAGCAGCTCAGTTAAATGTAACCATTTGGGCAGCCCAAGTTTTATTGATTTCCTAAGTGAATCATTTACAAAGAACAAACTTTTAGTAATTTACTGAATGTAAGCTTTTGGAGAAAAATGTAAAAAAAAAAAACATTTAATACAGTGCGTTTAATTTTTCCAATGTGTTAAATTCAGAAATAAACTGAAACTGTGTAAATTTTTGCTTATTTTCACTTACAAAAAAAAACAACAAAGCATCATTTGACCAGGGGTGTCCAAACTTTTGCACTCAACTGCAATTAGGCACACCTTGCTTCTACATTCATTGTCCATTTTATTGGGTCTATTAACCATGTAGGTGCATTTTGAATATCTTCAGTGTGTTTCTTGAGTCTTGTTTTTTATTCTGTCAAGACCACCACTGAGCAGGTATTGCTTAAGTGGGGCATCATTCCCAAGAGAGCAAAATTGGCTGTGTTCTTTCTGGGTGCTCTGCCCCCATCACTCCTGCCAAACAATGTCCGCTGGCTCCGGCGTCTGCCAGCTGATCCATCAGAGCTGGGGTTCCTGTGCTTTCCTCTGAGTGAGTTGGCTGCCCAGAGATGATGTATCAGCATACCGTTCTGTTTGTGGTCCCTGAGTTCACATGAATTAGAGGAGGCATGTGCTAGTCTTCACCTTCCTAGAGTCAGAGAAAATACAAGTGACTGGGAGAGTACTAGCAGCTAGGTGGATCGATTAGCTACCAAACATTGCAGGGAAAATTGGGTCAAAAAAAAAAATGTACCATTGTCATTAGTACTTATTTTATCTGCTGCAAGCATCAAATACAAGATATGCATTTTTCTCCCACAAGCTTCAAATATTCACACATACCATTATTATCCTAGTGCTAACAAACAAATACAAATCCTATTGGTGAGCTAACAGAAATTTCGTTCACTTGAATGTCATCCAAGATGTTCACATATATGACTCAAGCTGGAAACCTAGCAGTAAAGTCATAATTCATCAGAGTTGTTTATGAATGTACTCAAGTTATTGTAGATAATACATGAGGTGTGGCAAGAAATCTCTATTTTGGACAGTAATCTCTATTTTGTGTGTTGTGGTCTTCAGACTATTTTGCTGATATGTTCATCAGCATCATTGAATACAGTACGAGTCAAACATTTAGACACAGCTTCTGGACATTCAGTGATTTTTCATTATTTAAAAATGTTCTGCATTGTAGATTCAAACTATGAATAAATACATATGTAATTATTTAGTAAACAAAACAGTGTTAAACAAACCAGAAAATGTTTATATTTGACATTCTTCACAGTAGGCACCTCTTGCTTAGATGCAGCTTTCTTGTCATTTTCTCAGTCAGCTTTATGAGGTAGTCACCTGGAATGGCTTTCAGTTAACAGCTGTGTCTTGTCAAGAGTTCATGACTTGCATTTATTGCCTCTTAATGTGTTTGAGACGTCAGTTGTGTGTCTACTTTGAAGTAAAATCTAAAACATATTTTGGTTTGTTTAACACTTTTAAGTTTACTACATGATTCATTATGTGTTCACTCAGAGTCTGGATGACTTCAGTGTTCATTTACAATGTAGGAAAAAATGAAAACATTGAATGAGAAGGTGTGTCCAATATTTTGACTGGTACTGTATTTTGAACTATGCTAAAATATATATATATACGAAAAGTAGACATATTGTTATGTTTAGAATAATAAAAAATATGTTGCATGGTTGCAAGTGCTCCCATAGATTACCTCACATTAACATTTAACTTATGGGGGAACCAGACTTGGTTCTTTGATGGCATCAATCTAAAGAATCTTCATGATGTGTTGTGAAATGTAGTTTATGAATGTACTCTAGGACTGCTGTGTTAATGCTTCATCCAGTAAACGAATGTAAGTGAGGTATTAAATGTTGAATGAAGTGCTAACCAAAAGCCGGTGGCTGTGTCACCCAAAGTGTAGATGTCCTCGGTTCTCTTTTGGGCAAATGGGTATGCTTTATTGGAGGTGACAAGATGGAGGCTAAAAGGGGGCAAAACATGCCGCAAGCTCCCCTGATACCAGCCAGGAGTACATTTAACATCTTTTCCAAGCTTCAGCTAGTGTGCCATACTGCAGTGTAAAATAACCACTGGGTATGTGTTCCTCCTTTGACCTTTTGAACTTTTGACACACTTATAAATAAACACTGTCCCAGTCAGAAGGGAGTCCACTGACCCCATGCGAGTAGGCCAAGGTTTCTTTGTGAGCTGTCACAGATAATTAAAATCCACTTTTCACCACCTCACCTCACAGCATTCACACACTCACATGGATAATCATTTAAGATTGAGTGTGTAGGTCATCTGACGCAAAACCTGTGACCTTGTTATATCCTGGTTTAACAATCTGATGTGCACTTTTTCATGCTGGAGAATTTGCATCTGCTATGAGCATCCATTATCAAAAATGACATACTCTCAGAGGGCACTGCATTAAAAACAGGTATGATGTTGTACTGGAAATCACTGCATGGGCTCAGGAACACTCCCAGAAATCACTGTGTGTGAACAGAGTTTGCTGTGCAATCCACAAACCTCCTACACTGTGTCCTGTGGACTAGAGAGGAGAGATACGGTATCATCCAGCCTGTCACAGCCACAGCCCTGTCCCAACCTTTTTGAGATGTGTTACTCGCATCAAATTCTAAATGAGTTAATATTTATTCATGAAGTGGTAAAATGTCTCACTTTCAACATCTGCTATGTGTTCTATGAATAATATATGGGTCTATGAGATCAAATCATTGCAGTTACAGGTTGTAAATGTAATCAAACCAAGTTGATGTACAACTTATCAGCCCTCCTCTATTAATTCCTAAAAAGAAAGGGACCCACATAGAATCACTGCTTATTAGATATTATCGAGGAGGTGGAGCATTCCACTATGCAGCTGAAGTTAGATCGTAAATTGTCTGACTTGCACATTTTAAAACATCCTCGAGCCCTACAGAAATGCTCTATAGCCCTAAAGAATGGCCCAGGGTTTTTGGTGATGGACCACTTTCAACCTATCAGTAATGTATTATACAAACTTTAGTGGGCCCCGAGTGGCTCAGTGGATTAAAGCACTGACACTATGATCTGAGGATCACGAGTTTGAATCCTGGTCATGATGCTTGCCATCAGCAGCTGATGCCTGAAAAAGCAAAATTGGCCGTACTCTCTCTGGGTGGGTAAGATGGCAGGTAAGTAATATCTGCTGGCTCAGACATCTGTTGGCTACCCAGTGATGATGTATCAGCAGCATCTTGAAAAGAGGCGGTGGCTGACTTCACATGCATGGGAGGAGGCCTGTGTTAGTCTTCTGAGTCAGGGACATTACAAGTGATTGGGAGAGTCCTGATGGATGGGTACCTTGATTGGTTACTAATACATTGGGGACAAAATTGGGTGAAAATAAGTAAAAATGTAAAGTAAAAAAAGGAAGTAAAAATGCTGTTCCAGATACACACAAACTGCACAAACTGCCAAACTACCACAGGTGTCATTTCTGTGCTCAAAATGGTCGTTTCCCTAAAGGATTATGAGTTTCAATCCCCCTATTACTTTCACAGTGCGATGTTTGCTGGCTCAGGCATCTACTGATTGGTCAGTTGGAGCTGGGGATCTGCGCTTTCCTCTGAGCACGTCGGGTTAGGGTTAGGGTTAAATGTCTGTGTAAAAATGTCCAAGGTCTGTGGAAGATGGAGCTAATAAACTGACAAGTCAATGTCAACCATTAGAATAAATCACATTAAAACATTTCCATGGAAAGAAGATGAAACCGTTTGAATGAACCCCATTTTGCTATTTGGGACAAACAGTTCATGTAATATTCTGCCAATACTTGACCACATCTCCTGTTTAATTGCTGCTTTTCAGTGAACGGTACAGTCTGTGTGGACTTTGGCAGAACAGCACTTTGAAATGATATTCATTTGACTTTCACCGCCATTAATTTTCATTACCCTGCATGCTGCCATGCAGTGTGTTTTCAAAGGCGCCGGGCACCTACAGCCATGTCTCCATCGTAGACTCCGTCCAGGGCCTAAAAGTGCGAGCCAGGATGTGCTGAGGGCCTGCCTTTCTCTCTCTCTCTCTCTTTTCCTATGTTGCTGTCCAAGTCTCTAATCCTAACAGCTGGCTTGAGAGTTTAAACACACAGACAGTAAAATCGACATTTTTACAGTCACATCCCCCCGTCCCTTCCTGCAGCTTAAAAACACAGACAAATGCTCCTCTCAGGGTTTAAGTTATTCTCAATCATCAGATACTGTCTGAAAGGCTTTACAGGCACTTTTACTGTCTTATATTGTTACCCACAAACATTTTAGATAAGCCTGTATTGAATTAGACTTAACAGGAAAGCTGTTACCATTTACTATAGTTTACTAGCCTCTTAAAGAAGCAGGAGGTTTTCCTAAACTGAAACTCAGCCAAGTTATATAAGATAAAAACTCTGCAACAACTCTCTGCTGCCACCATGTGAGGAGGACGCATGTCTACACCACACATATAGAGATTTATTATCAAATAGTGAACCTACACATCTCTGAGTTTGATCTAATATTGATTATTAATTAACGTTACAACAAGACCTGCTTGATACATCATCAAAATGACTGTTATTGTCTCTGCAGATATGAGATTTTATTGCGTCTTAAAGTTCAAGTTCAAGAGGTTTTATTGTCTTTTCAGTTATATACAGTGCAGTAAATATTGAAACAAAACAACGTTCCTCTAGGACCAGAACGCAGAACAGAAGTGCAATGAAAAACAAACAATAAACATACAATAACTACAAGCCCTAATAAATACAAACACAAAACACTGCTTGTCTAACTGGACTAAGACACATTACAGGACTAAGGACTAATGAGATGGTCAGTACTGGTACTGAGTGATAATTAACAGCAGATTACAGAGTTTATAGCAGCAGGTTTATAATTGTAAGATGTGCAAATATTGCAATAATTATGTAGACAAATAAAGTGATGGGATGAAACCGTTAGACAGTCTAGCAGTGAGAGTCCGAATACCAGTATCTTCTACCAGAAGGTAGCCGGGTAAAGAGATGGATGTGAGATTGCTGAGAGCTTTCTGGAAGCAGTGCTTGTTGTAAATGTCCATGAGAGATGTGAGGGAAACCCCAATGATCTTCTGAGCCATCCTCACTATACGCCGGAGAGTCTTGTGGTCAGATTAGAGGAGTAGTTGATTGTGTATAAACTAGTAAGTGTGAGCTAGTTTCAAAAAAAGCCCAGGACGTCAGGTCTGAAGTCTTGGCTGACCAATCAAGTAATGTCATAGTCAGCAAACCATTTGTTAGATGTTTTGGCACTGTGGAAGCTTGAAGTGGTGCTCTAAAATGTCCTGGTAGAAAGGCTGCATTGTCTTTGGACTGTGATAAAACACAGTGGGCCAACACCAGCAGATGACATGGCTCCCCAGACCATTGCAGACTGTAAAAACTTCACACTGGACTTCAGACACCTGGGATTCTAAGACTTGCAAAATGGCTTGATATTAGGAATTGTTGCTTGAGAGATCCACGGTATATTTACTGTTTGGCTATTAATATACTCAAACTTGAAATTATTAGAATAACATGAGGTACTGCATTTCTGATGTTCCTAAGTTATAAGCACAGGTGTGCCTAGAATGTGAAGGCACTTAGGGGGGTAACTTAACTGTCAAAACAGTTTAAAAACAGTTTTCAGACCTAAGGCTAATGGAAAAAAAGACCTGGGGCTATAGAACGCAGCCTGTTAAGCGACCGTTTTAAAGCGAGTTAAGCGATAACTCTGTAGCCCTGCCCTAGTATCACCCCTGGCTATGAAACGTACTGATCATATTTTCGTGCACCAAGAGAAACCCAGGACCCACAGCACCAGCATGTGGTCTGACAATGGCTCCAAAGATTTCATCCCGATTCCTAATATAAGTCAGGGTGTCGTTATTGAGCCTGTAGAGGTCTGTATGTCCTTCCAGGGACCCACCACCAAACCGGTCATGCTGTATGATGTTGCAGGCAGCATAACATTCTCCATGGAGACTCCAGACCCTGTCATGCCTGTGTGCTCTAGTGAAACCTGCTCTCATTTGTGAAAAGCACAGAGCGCCAGTGGCGGATCTCCCAGTTCTATGGCAAATGCCAATCAAGCTCTGTGGTTCTGGTCAGTGAGCACAGGGCCCACTACAGGACATCTGGCCCTCAGGCCACCCTCATGTAGCCTGTTTCTGATTGTTTGGTCAGACATGTTCACACTAGTGGACTGCTGAAGGTCTCTGGCAGTGCTTCTGTTCATCCTTGCACAAAGGATCAGATATCGGCCCTGCTGAGGGGTTAAGGTCTTTTGACGACTTTGTAGTGTACTCTCCTAGAGTAACTGCTTGTCTCCTGTAATCTCCTCCAAACTCATAAGACTGTGCTGGGAGACACAGCAAACCTTCTGGCAATGACATGTATTGATGTGTCATCTTGCATTACCTGTACAACCTCTGTAGGGTCCAGGCACCACATCATGGTACAAGTAGTGATGCTGACCTAAGCCAGCTGCAAAAGTAGTGAAAAATCCATTACGGAAAGGTGAGGACAGACAAAATGTCAATGGCCTCCACCTATCGAACCATTCCTGTTTTGGGGGGTTGTCTCATTATTGCTCCTCTAGTGCACGTTTTGTTCATTTAATTAACACCAAAGCAGCTGAAACTGATTAACAAGCCCAGAGTTGATGCTGTACTCCAATTAAAAAATGTCACATCACACCATCTGTAAAAAGCTCATGATGAAAAAGAAGACGGTTTGTATGACATGACAATGATCCTAAACACACTTCAAAATCCATAATGGACTACCTAACAAGGGACAAGCTGAAGGTTGCGCCATGGCCTTCACAGTCC
>BRDA01045548.1:0-15656 GCA_036984385.1 Crenuchus spilurus
GTAGACGTTTTTGATAAAATAGCCAGTCGGTGCAGATATACTGTAGACGTTTTTGATAAAATAGCCAGTCGGTGCAGATATACTGTAGACGTTTTTGATAAAATAGCCACACGGTGCAGATATACTGTAGACGTTTTTTATAGCCAGTCTGTGCAGACATACTGTAGACGTTTTTTATAAAACAGCCAGTCGGTGCAGACATACTGTAGACGTTTTTGATAAAACAGCCAGTCGGTGCAGACATACTGTAGACGTTTTTGATAAAACAGCCAGTCGGTGCAGATATACTGTAGACATTTTTGATAAAACAGCCAGTCGGTGCAGATATACTGTAGACGTTTTTGATAAAATAGCCACACTGTGCAGATATACTGTAGACGTTTTTGATAAAATAGCCAGTCTGTGCAGATATACTGTAGACGTTTTGATAAAATAGACAGTCTGTGCAGATATACTGTAGACGTTTTTGATAAAATAGACAGTCTGTGCAGATATACTGTAGATGTTTTGATAAAATAGACAGTCTGTGCAGATATACTGTAGACGTTTTTGATAAAATAGACAGTCTGTGCAGATATACTGTAGACGTTTTTTATAAAATAGCCAGTCTTTGCAGATATACTGTAGACGTTTTTTATAAAATAGCCAGTCTGTGCAGATATACTGTAGATGTTTTTGATAAAATAGCCAGTCTGTGCAGATATACTGTAGATGTTTTTGATAAAATAGCCAGTCTGTGCAGATATACTGTAGACGTTTTGATAGACAGTCTGTGCAGATATACTGTAGACGTTTTTGATAAAATAGACAGTCTGTGCAGATATACTGTAGATGTTTTGATAAAATGACCACACAGTACCCAAAATAGTTATCTTCTGCCCTCCCTCACCCCCATCCCCTCATCTCTCTCTCTAATAAACAGGATGTCTGGTTGTAGCTGTAAAGAGCTGCTGAGTGAAGCAGATAGTCTGGATCTCATTCTATCATAGCCGGCATGGCAGCATAAGCCGCCTCTCATTGACGGCTCAGTGTGTGTAATCGGGGAGGAATGTGAGGGCTGTGATAGCACCACACCCCAGGCCAGGGTATTAAAGGAGAAATCCTGCCCCCTGTGCAGCACTCCTGCCTGCTCACACAAACCGTGTGGGTTCCTGAGAGCCATCCCAGAGGACCATGGCCTCCTTTAAGAAGTCTTTTGAAGGGCTGAAGAGCACCACGCAGTCGGCCAGTAAAGGCGTTGCTGACTCTGCAGGTACTGTCAGTCAGGTATTATACAAATATGACAATGAAGACACAAATGTGAATAATCATCATTATAAATGTAGTTATTTAGCATGAGATGGGCAGTATGATGATATATGACATCACTTTCATCACATGATGGGCATCAGAGAAGGCACATCAGATTGGAAATGCACAATAATATTGGAAAAGTAGGTGCATCCCTGGTTAATCTCCATGTATTAACTGCTAATCTAAGTGTAAATAAGTGAACCATCATCTACAGACAACAAACATCTGCACATTTTAATGCACACATACTCGTAATTTACTGAATTTAACATTCTGGAAAAATGTGGATTTTGCAAAGGTTATGACACAATGTTTATTTTTTTTCCTAATTCACTAAATTCAGCAAAAAAATAGAAATTGTCACTAAAATTTGAAAGAAACATGCATTACATTTGTGAGGACGTGAATATCTTAACACTGTATTGTACTGTTTTGGATTCTTTGTCTGAATCTGAACCCAAATTTTAGTGTTTTATGCAGCAACTACATGAAATAAATGTTAAATGTTGATGGTGTTTTATGTGAACACATGCTGCTAAAGAAAACTTTTAGATTTTTAGTCACGGAAACCATTAATTTCAGGCTGCACAGCACTGAAGGGACTTTATGTAAGTATATCTGCAACTCAGATTTGTGCCACAAGAGGGCGCCTTTCAGCAGGACAGGAACTGAGCACTCATAGCTTTGTATTTGAATTGTAAATGGATCCAAAATATCAGCAGGAGTGATGATGGGTGATGTTGAGATGCTGCTGCTGTTATTTTATCACTTCATTGTACATGTAGCTCTATAATAAATGGTTTATTTCTCTGTAATGCTAATCCAGGCAGATTTATCCCTACTTTAAACTCAATACGCATGAGCATCAAAATTCCCGCATCATTTCATCCCAAACAATTAGACAGAACAGAACAATTACAGACAGCCACTACAGGAGCTACAGAGTAACGGATGTCAGACTGGGCTGCAGAGAAAACTGCCTTTGTTGAGTCCACGACTGGCTGGTCAAGAATTTTTAATTCGTTTAAAATGAGTATTTATTGAGGAAAATGACTCAGGATTACATGTCTGTAAGTGAAAAAAGTATTTAAGGCTAGCAGAGTATTGAAGGTAAAATTTAAGTCAGTTGGGTGTGAGTGGGTGCCCTGTTTTATATAAAGAACAGATATCTAGCAAAGTCTGATCCTCACAACACATTTATGGAAGTGGCACAATCATGGCACAAAGGAGATTTCTGAGGAGCTCAGAAGAAGATGTGTTGATGCTGATGCTGATGCTGATTGTGTACAAATGGAGGACATTGAAGACCATTATTACTGCTAGACTATATCAGGATGGATGCTTGGTGTGTGTGTGTGTGTGTGTGTGTGTGTGTGTGTGTGTTGGGGGATTGTATACCAGCACTTTTCCTAATGTAATTTCAGTGCAAGCAGCTCAAGACGCTGTACACCAGGTGGCAGAATCATCTAAAGAAACCTCCAGCATGGGTAAGAAAGAAAGAAAGAGAGAGAGAGAGAGAGAGAGAGAGAGAGAGAGAAAATACGAGAGAGTGAGAGATGAGACAGAATGAGTGTGAGTGAGAGAAGAGTGTGGGTGAGAAACAGAGAATGAGACAATGATTAAAAGAGAGACTGAGAGAGAAAGCAAGAGAGATAATGAGAAAGAGAAAAGAGTGAGTGAATGCAAAAGAGATAAAGAATGAAAAAGAATGAGGGTGAAAGTGAGAGAACAAGTGTGTAAGAGAGAATAAGAAAAGAGAAATTGATGATGATGATGATGATTATTATTATTTTATTATTATTATTATTATTATTATTATTATTATTATTATTATTAATAATAATAATAGTAATAATAATAATAATAATAATAATAATGATGATGAATAGCTTTAACACTGATGAACATCTGGTGAAGAAATCTGGACTAAATATATCTCAGCCTGTGTGAAAGACTGATGTTACAACATGGACTAAAAACATCCACCACCAGCATCCAAGCACCAAGGCCATACATTTGCTCTTGACATTGGTGGGGACCTATGAATCTAATCTACCCCCCAGTTTCTTTCCAGTTATGGTGTCGTTAACAACCAAATGTAACTACAGAGTGTCACGTGACAGCAGGCAACGGCACAGCCAATCGCACTGGCCATATGTGTTACATGGAGGTTGGACTTACGTGATAACGTGATTTAACAAAGAAATTCCTGTTGAGTTTGTTATCCAGTACATTCACACCATGAACACTTCCTCCTGTACTGTGCACTGACACATTATGGACAGATAACGGCACAATTCTCAGGGTGAAATAACCAACGCTGGATGGGCGCCGGCCTCTACTCCTACAGCCACGGATATTAGTCATCAGAAATGAACACCTGTCTACCTGCACTGTAATCATACATGTCAGTGTTTTTCACACAGATGAAGGTATTTAATCACCATTACATCTTCATTAGTATTAAAGCTATTCACAGTCGTTTGGGTAAAGATGTAAACAGGACACTCCATTTTATTCAAGAGGAAATTATGAATATTACAGTCAATGAAATTCAATGCATGGCTGTGTTTATATGTACATAACCATACCTCTCTGTGTATGTGTAGCTGCTGAGGAGGTGTCCAGACAAACACAGTCAGCGATAGGCACAGCAGCAGATAAGGCCTCAGACACCATAAAGGAATTTGGACACAAACTGGGGAAAAAGTAACTGCCATAATGGACGCCAACCTGACATTCATTTTAATCAGGACTGAAGAAGAAAATAATAATAAGCCAAACATGATGATCCCCTTTCTGCCGAGGAGCAGAAAAACGCTACACTAACGCAGGTTTCACATTCCAGTCAGCCGACGAGGCTTCGCCTGATTCAAACTTTTGGAAGTATTTACTAGTCGCTGTAATGTTGGAACAATAAAAGTTGTGATTTTCATGTGCTTCACTCATTAATCGACCCATAAAACATACAAGAGTGCAGCGGCTGCTCCACTGAATATTCATCCACCCATACATTACCTTACGCTTAATCCTGAACAGGGTAGCTGTGAGTCCCCTACCCCCTCACCAGGCACAGGGCATGGCATTCCACTATCTTAGCTAAGCCCAGGACAGGGCCTGCCAAATGTTCAACTATTTAAATTATGTCAAATAAAGTCTAACTGAAGCATATTCATTTTTTACTTGAGTGTTTAGCTACTTTCAAGCAGTAATTCGTGACTTCCTGTTTCACTGGGGTATAAATATGAGGTGACACAGAGGTCAAATTCCTTCATTTCCCCTTCTATTAGTTGCTGTAATGTTGGAACAGTATAAGTGATGTGATTCTCATGTACCTCGACCCATAACGTATACAAAACGAGAGCACTGCGGCTGCTTCACTGAGTATTCAGAGTATATTTTGCTGTCAGACAGAAAGTGCCCTGCGGGACTGCACACTAATACAAATGTATGAGTAGATATGAGATTTGAATATCAATTCGGATGATATTAACAGCGTCTCCAAGTTGTGCCATTACAACACAAGGCCTCGCTCTTGGTGCGGTGGTTCAGAACGAGGGCTGATGTTTGTACGGCCTTTACGGCCCACGTGCTGACTCATCCTCTCCTGGTGATACGCTCTATTTATTGTACGCTTTTTTCACATCTTGTGCACAATCAATGGAAGAGCGCTTGTATGGAGATGCTCTAGAGAAGTGATGTGTCACTATGGTAACACAACACAGACATAGCTATGAGCTTTCATTCACATCACCCTCAGGCAACATCCCGCTCGGCTCTGCAAGAAAAACCTTTCCCTCAGCAGTCAGGTGGGTAAAAGTCAAATAACAAGTGCAGTACACATGTCCAAGTCCATTATCCTCCTTTAACATAAACACACCACATACCACCACATCCTCCTTCACATGGTGATCAATCAGTTTGAGTTTACACTTCTTTAGGTTTGTATCTACGCTTGGTGCACTATGTACAGACTGTAATCCATCTGTGTCTCTGCACAATTTGTTCACCCTGTTCTTCAGTGGTCAGGACCCCCGCAGGACCAACACAGAGCTAGTGGATCATTCTCAGCACTGCAGTGACACTGACTGGTGTGTTAGTGTGTATTGCGTTGCTATGAGTGGATCAGACACAGCAGTGGTACGAGATCCACTCTATCTAACACACACTAACAGGCCACCGCCACATCTGTGTCACTGCAGTGCTGAGACCAGATGGACTGCAGTCTGTGCACCTACAGGGTCAGTGTAATACATGCTATGTGCTCGTGTGGCCAGTGAGTGTATTTTATACATTAACATTATGACGTGCTGCAAAATAAGTCAACTTTAAACAAATGAAACCAAAATTTACTAACAAAAATTAACGTAAGTGTGCAGGACGTCACATCATAAAGAAGACACAAAGTGGTCTTCAATGTGCAGTGCCAGGGTCAATATCGAGAGTGATTTTTAGCAGGTGTCAGGTCATTATACTGTATATAATAAATTCTTAAATAAATAAATGTCTAATCTCACAGAGTATTGAGAAAAATACAACTTTTACTTGAAGTAAATGTATTTTTAACAAAATTACACAATTATTCACATGGCCAGAAATTCTTTAAAATGAAATATAACTGAAGCATATTTATATTTATATGTTACTTAAAATTTATCTGAGTGTCTAAGTACATTCAAGCAGTAATGCATGACTTCCTGTTTCACTGGGGTATATATATGAGGCTACACAGAGGTCAAATTCCCTCATACTTCGACATAAAAAAGACAAAAGAAGACGATTCATAAAATTTGAGATTAGATTAGATTAGATAAAACTTTATTAATTCCACTGGGAGACTTCAGTGAAGTTCAGTTTCCAGCAACTTTCACAGCAGAAAAAAGCAACAGCAGCACACAGAAAAAAAAGATAAAAGACAGAAATACTACAAAAAAATTACTAAACAAACGTAAAACTACTCTCCTCAAATTAAAATTAATTTTAAAAATTAAGGTAAAATTTAAAGTCAGGGAATAGTTACTTGCATGTAAAATGTCCATATCTACAGCATTAATACATAATAATCTGCAGAAACTGTGACAAACTTGCCTGGACACAGTGGGGATGATGGTAAGAGAGGCAAATAAAGCCTCACTGTTGGGATTACAAAAAGAAGTACCATCCTGTAGTCACAACATCTAAAAAAACTACCATCAGATACCACATACATGCCAATGTTCTGTTGGCATGGCAGAAAAAAAGCCTGTTATCTAATTCTAAATGTAATCACATGCTAAAGACTACTGGGACTTTGACTGGACTGATGTTCTAAGCCTTTTGGCAACAAAAACAAAGGTGGGTTTGGCGTAAAAAATGTATTTTAATTCATCACCACTATTGTGAACAAATCTCACCACAAGCTTCTCTAGAACTGAGCATTTCACATCAAATCACTATGAATGACTGTTTATATCTTAATGTCTTCACTCAATATCTCAAAACTCAATCTCACGCTGATTTCTGGCCAATTTTAGACCAATAGTCTGTTCTGCACCTTTCTACTCAAGTGTATTTATGAGCAACGTTTGTTACAATTGAATCGTTAATATTTCAGTCCTAATTCTCCTTTTCTGTGTTTAATTTCATTCGGTTTTTGTTAGTTCACAATCTGTACAGCTTTCTATTGGTAACCTCTGACTTTGAGCTGTAGTATTTGATTTATTCAGGCCAAAAGGATCAACATGGTGTAGAATATAGTCAATCAAACTTCAGTTCCTACATTTATAGATGCAGAATATTCTAACAACTTCCACTGAAGTTACCCAAGACTTGAGTGGCTATCTTTACACAATGATTTCACTTTGCCAACATACGTTTTTTCATTTTTGCCAAATGAGATGAAAGAGGGCAGTTAAGGCTTTAAATTGCTGCTGTTAACTCGTCTAGAGATGCATATGCCAGAATAAGCAAGCACAGCAGGGAAGACAAGAACATACAGTCTTGGGACAAGATTTATTGCTGGTTTGTTATTCGGGCTTCTTCACCTCCTCTTCATTCTCTCAAACTCTCTCGCTCCCTTGCCTCCCACTCACCCTCTGCCTCCGCATCCCTCTCTCTTTTACATCCCTGTCCTCTTTATCCTGCTGTTGATCCCTGGTGAGAGTCTGTACCCGCTCCTTCAGCCGCCTATGACGTCTTTTTCTCAAACCCCCATAAACATACGCCCACGCCTGCATCTCCTACACACCTCCATCACCACCTCCAACCCGCCCCAGCCCGACCGGCCCGGTTCACTCCATCTAGCTCGTTGCTAGGCACCAGAATTCTGTGGGAACGAGTGATTGGCAAAGGCTGAGGAATCGCTGGCGAGACGAGAGCTCTCAGGAACACTGGCCCTGTGGTCAGGTTTAAGATCACGTTTCAGGCTAGAAATGTAGTTTAGAAAAGCAGGCAAGACATTGCACAAATTTGTCCTAATCAACAGTATCCTAAGAAGATGGATGGCAACTGGCTTAATAAATCAGTGCACCCTTACTCAATGTCAATTAGGGAGTGAAAGAGGAACTTCACTGATTTCTGCAAAACACGATCAAATGCTCTGTCCTTGAGAAACTGACCAAATCAGACATACTCAGACTCAGAGTGATGGGAGTCAGATGTTTCAATACCCTGGAAAACTACCTCCAGAAAGATATTACGTGAGGTGGTTTCAAATGTAATCGCGGATGCCTGCAACATTGTTTTATGACAGTTTTGAGACCATCATTTTGATCTAAAATTCTATTTACCATAATCAGGCATATAAATATCAAAATAAGTCTCATTTGGGCTGTGGACCCCTGGTTTGTGTCACCACCATCACAAAGAAATGAGAGTTGATGTTGATTTAATGACTGAAATATGCAAAAATTGCGAAATTCCTCTTTAAGAGAGTTTATCCCCTCTGTGACGAACCACCACTGAGAGTAGATACAGTAGCAAAGAGAAGGATAACAGCCTATGCTTCTGCCACAACTTGCAAGCTGTTAAGGGGGAGGAAGAAAAAAAAGTCAGTCTCGACTGATGTACCATTCAGAGCGCTGCCTGTCAGAGTACATGCACTCCATTTTGTATTGCATTACAAAGCAAGCTGGTCTGCCTGTGAAAGCTGGGTATTAATCACCACCATTTGCTGCTGATTAAAGAGCTGGAGAGACTTTGTCATTGCATTACCACTCAGTGCCAGGTTGAGCCTGGTTTCCAGGGAAACAGAAAATCAGAAGCTTTCAATACTCTCGCTGAGCGCTGCACGAAATCCAAGGACCTCCATCTACAGAAGAGTCTTCTGGAAAACAAACACAGCCTTCGCAGTCTGCCTCTCCGGGCACCCACTGGGAAGAAAAGATCTTGGATGGGAGATAATACGCCTTGGATGTGAAGCACCTTCTTCGGAAGGGGACTATGAACATTCTTAGTAGTCTGCTTTGCATCTGAGGTACGTATTTACTTTTACGACTTTATGTCTTTTACAGCATACAGTCATACTCATGGTTACATCATGGTTTTGCTGTTGCTAAGCACTGGTCCAAGTTGCAGGAGCATCAATTAAATTGAATCAGACAGGTGGTACACAGAGCATTCCTTTGCACCCGACAGGGATGCAGGGTAAGTAAAAACATGAGTGTTTCCAAAAAAATTAGTTTTTTCCTCGCATTGATTACTTGGAATATTGTGCCTTTGCATGCTTTTATATGCATAAAGATGTGCCTTTGCACTAGTAAGAATAATACATACTGAGCAAATGTTGGTGACAAAAAGATGTTTTTACCTAGAAATGATGTTTTTCTTGCAATTGGATGCAATTCTCTGCATATTGATAATCTCCTCAGATAAATGAGAGCATTCAGATAAAGACTCTGCAATTTACTTGTAATTAAAACTATGCCAGTCTTGATTATGACTAAAAACCCTACTAAACAACTTGTGCGTACATTTTACTGATATATCGTTGTGGTACTGAGATGGTTTACATACATGGCTTTATTTTATTTTTTTTCAGTAAATTCCTTCACATATTGGGAATTGCGGGACAACATGAAAGCTCAGAGGACTCCCTCACCCTCAATATGAATGGAGGGTCCCATTCTGACCGAGAGTGAAGTCTGGAAAGGCAGCCCAAGGATTAGCACTGAATTACATGACAAGTACAAAAAGTATGCATGTGTGACCCTTGAGAAAGACGCAATGGTGGACAACAAGCCAACGGAAGTTTGTAAACAAACAGAAACAGGTTCCCAGGAAGAGAACCCTACAATCTCCAATATGGCCGCAATTAAAGTCGACCAGCTTGCCTCGCAAGACCCAGTGCTAGAAAAAGACGTCACAGATGAAGGACCCACACGTAGAGAGCGTTTTACATCAGACCGGCAACAGGTCAGCCAAGAAATCACTATTCTAGTGACTAATCATGAGACATCAGAGATGCAGGAGACAGAAAACATTGAAATCTTGGCAGTTACTTCAGTTGAGTGTACAACGCCAACTGAAGATGATAGTTTGGATGCTTCCAAAGTTGTGGCAGACCTAATTGAGCTCAGCCAGATGCAGCAGACCAGTATGATCAGCAATAGCTCAGCAGAACAAAGCACCAGCTCAGAACAACATGACTTATCAAAGACATTCAAGGAAGTTCTTACTGAACAAACTAAAAGTCAACAAAGCAAGGTTTCTGTGGACTCGGCTTGTGGCAGTCCCAAATCTCTGGAGTCTGTTATGTCTACTGACCCAAAGAATCCCGAGGTCAAAGTGGCTTTAAAGCAAACCACATCAAATGCAGGGGAACAGCAGCATGTGCACACGCAAGTCAGCCTGGAGATGCACATGTACCAGTCAGTGGCCACTAGCCCCATGACCCCTCCTCAGGGTTCTGCCACCTTCTTCTTCCCATACTCACTCAGCAAGCTCGGCACCAAGGAAGGAAGTGAGGAAGTTCCACCAGTCGAGATGAAGGATGCTGAACTCCAAGTGGGTGTACAGGTGGAGTACCGATCAGTGGCTACAAATCCGATGACACCTGTAGTCACAAATGCACCTGAACTACAGGTGGAGACTCGGTCAGTTGCTACAGCTCCCATGACACCTGTAGTCAAAAATGCACCTGATCTACAGGTGGAGACTCGGACAGTTGCAACAGCTCCCATGACACCTGTAGTCAAAAATGCACCTGATCTACAGGTGGAGACTCGGACAGTTGCAACAGCTCCCATGACACCTGTAGTCACAAACGCACCTGAATTGCAGGTAGAGACTCGGTCAGTTGCCACAGCTCCAATGACACCTGTAGTCACAAATGCACCACAGTTGCAGGTAGATACTCAGTCTATTGCTACATCTCCCATGACACCTGTAGTCACAAATGCACCTGATCTACAGGTGGATACTCGGTCAGTTGCCACAGCTCCCATGACACCTGTAGTCAAAAATGCAACTGATCTACAGGTGGAGACTCGGTCAGTTGCTACAGCTCCCATGACACCTGTAGTCAAAAATGTACCTGAATTGCAGGTAGAGACTCGGTCAGTTGCCACAGCTCCCATGACACCTGTAGTCAAAAATGCACCTGATCTACAGGTGGAGACTCGGTCAGTTGCTACAGCTCCCATGACTCCTGTTGTCACAAATGCACCCGAATTGCAGATAGAGACTCGGTCAGTTGCTACAGCTCCCATGACTCCTGTCATCACGAGTGCACCTGAATTGCAGGTAGAGACTCGCTCAGTTGCCACAGCTCCCATGACACCTGTAGCAAAAACTGCCCCTCAATTGCATGTGGAGACTCGTTCAGTGGCAACAGCTCCCATGACCCCCATAGCGACAAGAGCTCCTCAACTGTACATAGAGACTCGATCAATTGCTACAGCTCCCATGACGCCTATTGGAACAACAGCACCTGAACTCAAGGTTGAAACCCGTTCAGTTGCAACAGCTCCTATGACCCCTATCACAGCAAGACCACCTCAGCTGCAGTTGGAGACTCGTTCTATTGCTACATCCCCCATGACCCCCATTGCAAAAAAACCACCTCAGTTGGAAGTGGAAAGTCACACCACTGCCACAGCACCCATGACCCCTCTAACAACAAATGCCCCTGAACTACAAGCAGGTCAACATGTTGTGTCTCACTCAATTGCCACAAGTCCCATGAGCCCCATTGTCCTGAGCTCACCTGAGCTGATCCCAGAGCCAGAACCACGAGCAGAGCCAAAGCCAGAGGATCCACCAGAGCCTATACAGGAAGTGAGCTGGGACGAAAAAGGCATGACATGGGAAGTCTATGGTGCTGTGGTAGAGGTAGCTGTTCTGGGCACTGCCATCCAGAAGCACCTTGAAAAACAAGTGAAGAAGCACAGGAAGCCATCTATAGGCGCATCACCATCTTCAAACACGAAGGACACAGCCGCTCAACTCCCTTCTAGCCCGCTTGCGACTTCGGCATCCAGCCGTTGCAGTTCATCAAAAGGAAGCAGGAAGAAGGAGGATGCAAGAGGGATGAGGGGCAGACGTAGGCAAAACCCCTTACGCTTATTCTTCAGAAATGTCCGGAGGCCGAGCTGTTGCTCGCGAGCACATTCTGAAGAGCGACATTGAAGACAGTGCTATGAAACAGCTATACAACAAACAATGGACCTGTCCCGGTGGATTACTCTTGTCCAGTTATATTTTAGGTTATGACTGTTCATGGGATTGATCTGATAACCAAGCACATCTGTCTTTTCAAGTTGTAGCTATACGTCTAAAAACAGGATCTGTTTGATGATAAATTCCCTTTAACGACAAGCTCTCCCCAGTGGCCAGAAATGTTTTATTCTCTTCTGGGTGACTGTATGTTTTTGTAGTTGATATGAAACAAACACTATGCTGGCTCCTGAAGGCCTACATTTAGTTCCCAGCAATGGTACCATCTACGGCAGAAAAATTTGTTATACAGGTTAGAATCTACTATGGTAATCTATGTGGCTAAGTTATAAGAGCACAAAGGTGTCCTCCAACCATGGTTAGCTAGCATGATTAGTGTCAGGGGAAGGCACTTGTTAGCTCAAACAGCTGGTTATTGCCGGTTATAGAAGATTGGCTACAGGTAAGAACATTGGGGGCCAATTAGGAGCATTGGGATAAAATTAGAAGAACAATGTCCAGCGAATACGTAGACAGCTGTATAGTTTGCTATATTAGCTTATGTCCTAATAGCATAGACAATCCTTTTTACGCTTCTTTTATTTTCAGTGTATTTGAACCTCTGTCAAAAGCTATACATTTGGAATGTTTTAGTGGGTCATTTTGAGAAGCTAAAGTGTCCTTTATGTACATTATTTAATATGTTTATACACAGATTGCATTCACGTTTCTGAAAACCTGTCAAGAGGCTTTGTTTTCAAAAAAGCTGAACTGTAATATGATGTGAACGTGTACAGAGGTCAGTTTGGAAGGGCAATACTGAGTTTTGATTTGTTCCTAAGCAGAAATAATAGATGGATTAGTCAAGAGTGAATCTTAGTGGACTGAACTTGAGCGGTGTTTGTTGTGCTTTGTCAGATGTACAGAGGTACTCTTTTCTATTAGCTTTTGTATAATTATGCCCATTTAAGTGGAGTCATCCAGTGGTTCAGATGAATGTACCCCCAGTCACCCCTAGGCCTTATGTTAAGTATGTTTTTTGTGACAATTGTGGCAGCTGTAAAGTGAAAAAGCAATGTTTATAAATGTTTTAAACTTAAAAAATGTCACAAAGGTAGAAAAAAATGTTACACATGGACAAGAATACGACTTTTCATCTGACAATTTGTATAATTGTGTTTACACAATGGATGCCAAGTAGTCCTTACATGGTGGCCACGTGTCTTTTAGAGACTATAAACAGTGTCAATCTTTGTTTTATGATGATTCTGATGCTCTTTCATTATTTTACAATGTCAGGGGCAGTCATGGCCTGGTGGTAGAGATCTGGTCTTGTGACCGAAAGGTCACCGGTTTGATTCCCAGGCCTTGATCATGCCTAGCCCCTAAATGCTCCCTGGGCATCATGGATATGGCTGCCCACAACTTCACAGCCTCGTGTGTGTGTTTTACTGCACGGATGGGTTAAATGTGGAGTGCAAATCAAATTGGCAAAAAGATTAATCTAATCTAATCCAATTGATCATAAACATTTGATAAGTAGCTGATAGGCTGGTGTAACAAAGTTTTGTCACCCTCTAAAGGAGTCTCATTATTTATTATTTAATCGAAATTATTCCAAAGCACCAATATGTAATAATATTCCAATTTCCCATTAATTAAAGCATTATAATTAAAAAGGTTCCTCCAAGGTTCCTTAGTAAAGCATTTTTTCTACATTTTTATTGCATTTCTTTAAGTTCACAAATGATATTCCTGTAATTTTATTAACAAAAATTTATGTGTACCCTTCATCTTGCTTTATCTCTCAAAATTAAACATGCAGTAATTTTTGGGGAACAAATTATGTGGTTTGCATCACATAATGGGACTTAAATGGTAAATGGTTTAATGGTTCCAGGGTAGGGGACTAACCGCGACCCCGATTAGGATTAAGCGGATACTGGATGGATGGAAGGATGGATGGGTTTCCAGACTTGTATCATGTAAAACACCTTTAGATCTCAGTAGAAAACCACTCAAACAGTTAAAAGGCCCCGATTAAACCATTAGGTTTCTTTACATGTTGAGTCCAACCATCATTAAAACCACTAAATACCATATTTTACTAAATTAACAAACTTTTAATGGTTTCTTTGTTTTTTATTTTCAGCAGTGATGTATTTATTAAAAATAAAATGACCACCAACTGCAACAAAAAAATCTTTTTAATGTGTAGGTTTTTAATAAATGAGAGTGACTGTGTAAAACCCTCTTTCTCCTTTAGTTTCTCCTTAATATTCTCAGAAACTGAGGTGGAACCCTGACGGGTCTACAGGGGCTTTAGTTAGAGAAGGTAAGAGCATCAGGTTGTGTTATAAGGACTGTATTTGAATTTGTATTGACTTTAATTTTACTGGTTAAAACAGATACAAATCTGCTCCTTTCTTATGGAAAACTGAATGTAGTGAAGCTCGATTGTAGAGAAGATACACATTCCCAGATAACATACGGATGTGGTCCAGTTTTGGCAGAGATATGACAGTGTTACCTACATTTGGCTGATATGTGGCACACATCTCGCAACCAAGAGTGGTCCGCCCAAGTGCCGTCTGTCCATGTTGCAAAGTGGGCCAAATGAAATGAGGGATGAGGGCCAGATGTGGGCCAGAATAATTTTGCTATCTGGGTTTGGACTTTAAGAACCATGTCAGATCTTTACAGGTACTTTTGGGATGAAAAACATACCTGTGCTGTACTTTTTACTGACAGTACACAATAACTAATGACTGTTTATTAAAGAAATGACCAAATATAATCAGTTAATGAAGAAAATGTTACATATTGAGCAGAATAAATCGTTATTGTAAGACATTTCAATTCAGGGACTGTAATTTGTGAGTTTCCAAGGCAGTGATGTTGGTCTGGGATAAACAAAATCAACAGGATTGTTTTGCGTCAGCAGGAAACAGTGTCACGTACCATTAGAGCTTGTGTCAAACAAGAAAAACACGACGTCTAGGAAGAGAGAAGCTCTCCGGCAGGGATGCACAATGCAGCCTCATCAATACACACATTAATACAACTGATTAACATCAACAGACTACAGAATGTATACAAGCTCTTATAGCAAGCAGACACAGCTATCGTAGGGATATTAACACCAATACAGCTGATCAATAATATTAATACTACTCTCCACAAATGAGCCAAAAACGTGTGGTGGCAACCCACTGCATGGTGAAATTTGGACTTTTTATACATAAATGCTGCATACATACACACACACACATGCACACATGCATTGGTGAGCAGAAGGTTAGAGGAGTAGAATAATAATAAAATTAAATACAGTCATGGCCGAAAGTGTTGGCACCCCTGTATTTCTCCCAGAAAATTATTGTAATTACACATGTTTTGTTATACACGTTTATTTCCTTTGTGTGTATTGGAACAACACAAAAAAACAGAGGAAAAAAGGCAAATTTGACATAATTTCACACAAAACTTCAAAAGTAGGCCGGACAAAATTATTGGCACCTTTTCAAAATTGAGGGTAAATATCTTTGTTTCAAGCATGTGATGCTCATTCAAACTCACCTGTGATAAGTAACAGATGTGGGCAATTTAAAAATCACACCTGAAATCAGATAAAAAGAGAGAAGTTGTCTCAATCTTTGCATTGTGTGTCTGTGTGTGCCACACTAAGCATGGAGAACAGAAAGAGGAGAAGAGAACTGTCTGAGGACTTG